>VZSU01000448.1:633067-730090 GCA_013398715.1 Nesospiza acunhae | reverse complement strand
AAATCATATATTTCAACATAAAAAATACTTTATAGAAATATAATGTATAATATGTATTGCGTATTATATCCATTATTTATTATATAGTACATTACAAAATATAATTATATTTTTCTCATAAATCTACTTGTTTACTTTCCCAAAGTATTCTTGAGTAAACAAACAGGAAAACTGGATAATAAATGTATTTTTTTGTCCAGTTTATTTTGTATGACTCTTAGTGATTCTGCATTGTTAGTATGGTATACTTCTTTCTACTTTAGTATTTTTCTCACAAGAGTTCAATTACATATTTCATTTCTTGAGGCTGCAAAAAGTCACCATTTAGAAATAACCTTAATTTACCAAATACAGTGTAGTTAGTAAAAATGTGGTTTTGTAACATGGAAACTCATGTAATTTGAAATAATTACGTTGTTGAGCACATGTACAACACTATAGATATTTAACAGGTCTATTGTAAGTATATATAAAAAAAAGACTCAAACCATGTATTAGAAAATCTTTTGATGTGCTGAATTCTTAAGGCTACAGCTACTTCACAAAGATATCTTATAGAGTTACAGATTCTACTTTAATTCTATTCACACATGCAGTTTATTCAGGACTCTCATAATTTACAATCTGCCTCTTATACAACATAGCAATTGAAATAGTCCCTTTAATTTATATGTTCATACAAGTACACTAGCACTGTAACTGTTTTATATCCAAACTCATATTACATTGTTGAACTTTTCTTTTTTTTTTTGAGAGGATACAAAGATGCCTTTGATTTTTTTCTCCCACGAAAGGCCACCAAGATTAAGTGTATTGAGGTTTGGAGCTTTTATTGCTTGCTCTGCTATGTGCCTAACATTGTTTATATTATTTGACCTTTAAGTCTGTAGTCTAAAGCAATAAAATGAAGGCTTCCTGTTTTATTGATTTGGTAAGGCCTGTTTTCACACAAATAAAATGGAACCCAGTTTAATAAAATGTACTTTTAGCCAATGTCTGTAAATGAACCTAAGTCTTGATAATTTTGGAAGAGGTCAACATAGAGTAAGCAGCTCATATCTGTGGTAAATCAATTTTCAGGACAGAACATTGGACAGGGTTTTTTTAAGAGACTGTCTTGAACCCTCCTTAACCAGAAAATAATGTCTGACCTAGGCAGTGAAATTTTTCACAAAATTTCAATTAAAACTTGGCATCCACATAAGCAATATGTGGATGCAACTGCAACTGACTTTATTGCAGGAAGCATATATGGAACTGTAGGTTCAGGTAGACTGCCAGCTCTCGTATGAACATGACAGATAAACACCACAAGTATTTCTGGTGGTGTTTGAAATCTACTAAGAGCCTCATTACCATTTTTGCTCAATAAGGAAATTGCTGGCTGCCTAATGATGTTGGTAATCATTCACTATATGTTTTTCATTTCTAAGTACATGTACCTTAATATTAATGGAGGTCTGCTTACATCTTGTATTTCATGATGAATGAAAACTGCATAATATAACAAATAACTCTTCAGTTTTCTAGAATATTAAATCGAAGAAGGAACAGAGCTAGGTTAAGTCCTGTTTTACAGTACCTCCCCAAACAGCAAAGAACCATCTCCATGAGCCATGTGATTTGCATGTTGAGGGTTCCAGAAATATTATTTTCTGTTTTACTAAGCTTGTTATCAGTGTGTTTCTTCACAGATTATGCAGTGTGTGGGGACCACCCTGCTTTCACAGGTCTGCAGGTCTGCAGTGTTAGAGTAGGAGAGTTCCTTTAAACACCTGAGCCTAACTCACTGCACTGCTCTTCCATCCCCTGTGGCTCAGAGAGGAGTACAGTTTCACACACTTTCTGCTGGCCATCCCCAGTCATTACAGCAAGGGCTTACCTTGTTGATAGGAGTCACAAAGGACTTGAGAAACAGAGAGTGACAAATCCCTCAGACAGTGAAAAAATTGTATTAGCATATCTGCTAACAGGAAACCAGGGTGACACTCTTGTCAGCCTCTTTGAAAAAAGGACCCAGAGGAGAGCTTGCAATTGCCCTCCATGCTCTGAGACGTGTGCCCAGCCAGGATTTTGGAACATTAGTTGACTCTTTTAGGATGCTTGCTTACAATGTGCATGCAGGCTTTTCTTCTGACTGTACTACATATCAAGACTCATCTTAGGTCATAAGAATTTTAGAGATAGATTTTCTTTGTCAGATTTTCTTCAGCAGTTTTTCCTATTTGAAAGTTCTTTTCTTCAACACACCTTTTAAAACTGCTCTTCAAATGCATCCAACTGTTCTTTCAGTGTTAAAGACACACACACACACACATGCACACACGCACAAAACTTCCAGTGCTATTGAAATAAACTCACTAGGAACAATTTTCTGCAGTTTCTATTGTTATACTAATAGCCATGTTCAGGCTCCACATACCAGATCCTCCCTCCCTCCCTCCCACAGGCAATGTTCTGCCAGGTGCTTGCAGGCAGAGCTGCCATGAACAATGGAAAGCGCATCTCACTGAAACTTTGGCTATGCACTGAATCAAGTGTCTGAAATACATATTGCTTTTAACACTTTGAAATGGCAGCAGCTGACATACCACAGGTGTGCATCATGTAGCATTATGGGAGACCAAAATAAATAATTTCAGTTTTAGGTCAGTGAATAAATTAGCTTTTAATGGGCTGGATTTGCTCTATAGATTTAGTGCTGTTATAACTAGTTGTAAAGAGACCATGCAAAAGCCTGACACAAAAATCTCATGACTTCTATTTTCCCACTCCTACCAGAAAAGCAGGCAAGTTAAATTTTCTCATGAACAGCTATGCTTCATCTTTCATAGAATGGTAAAATCCTTAAATATGGAAAAGATCCTTAAGATTATCAAGTCCAGCTGTCAGCCATCCTTGTTTGTGATCAGGCTACTTTATTATTTAAATCAATCATCATTTCAAGTGTGTTGATATTTCAAGACTGGTATTTTATCATGTAATTTATTTCAATATATATAAATAGTCCTTTATGACTTGATGTGGAAAATTCTCGAGAATTTCCAGGAAGTGGCCATATCTTCCCAGCTTAATTCCCTCTGCTGAAGTAAATCACTTCCTGAGAATTTTTGTTTCAGGCTATTTATTCTGCATATCTTTTATCGGGATATGGGACCTCACCTGCCCATTTTAGTAACTGGACTAATTCCCATTTAAGCTAGAATTTAACGCAGGAAGATTTTGTTTCTTACATATTCAGTAGCTCAAATGAGAGGACTAGACAGCATCAGTTGATTTTATAATCTATGCACTTATAATTCAGATAACACTGAATCAAGTCTAGACTTAGAAGTGTCTTTGCAGAGTCAGGACACACAGCAAATAAACAAGGACATGCCACAAGAAGGATACCACACTACGAGAAGGTCCAGGCACTGAGACACCCTCCTTGCCCCACACATGCAGACCATGAGAGAAATCACCTGCTGACAGAGATGTAGGTGGGATACAGAACTCCGGCACATCAACATTTCTGAACTGAGTGGGATAGTTCTGAGAAAGTGTGAATAGCATAGAGCAGTCCTTGAGAGAGGACTGCTGATTCTACGGACAACACACCCTTTCATAGCCCCTGCAGAGTAGCTGCTGGAACTTGTTTTTTTCGCCTCTGGTAATAAACTGGAAATATTCAGACTCTATCTTCTTCCACCAGAGTTCAGCAACAATCTGGTTATATTAATTCTGTTAGTCAAAATTTATGTTTGAATAAATGCATCTTCTAAATGACAAAGAGTTTAGAGAATAATAGAAACTGAGAGGGAAAGAAAGAATAAAAAGATAAAGGAATTATACCTTAGTGATGGACTAGTCTCATTTGCTTGGTTCATATGGCTAGCTTTCATTCTCTGCTCTTCCACACTTCAAAGCAGTAGGCCTAACTTTCATTCTTTGTTATTCCACTTCAGAGCAGTAGGCAGGCATTCATTACAGTATCCAGGGAAAACAGAGTGGGAGTCAGTCTTTGAATCAGATTGGATAGCTGTACAAGTTAATACAGAGTCATGAAATGATCCTGCTCTAAATGTCCTGCCAAAGAAACTCTAAAGTGATTATTTTTGCTTCCTTTAGTATTTTGTTCTAACCTAGCAGTGTATTAGTATTTTTTACCTCATCTTCTATCATCTTTACAGAATACATTTTTCCTTAGCTTAGCAAGGACTGAGCTTTTTTATTATCTATTAAAGAAATAATAAATCAAAGGTACACAGGAAACAGTACAAGTTTTCTGGTTCTGCTTTATGAAGCCACCTAAGAGATGTTCTGTTTCCAGGGGAGATATTTCAGGTAGTGTGTATAGGCACGAGTACACTATTATTAAGACAAGAGCTTGGAGGATCTTGCTGCAGGACAGGAGCTCAGTTTTCTTTTGCTCTATCTTGCTTTATTAGATTCTATTATTTATAATGTGATTCACACTTGAGTCTGAACCTGTGCAGACTAAAAAGCGTGTTATTGCATACAATTATTATTGTCCATATTATGTTCTGACTGTGAGCATTCCACATGGGGATGTAAGGGGTAAAAAAACCACTTCATTATCCTTACATAGAGAACATAAAAGCCAGCCTTCATCTGCTGAGTGGAAGATCTGCTTTCTTACCTGCTCTCTTGGGCTTGCACATCCATTAAGTAGTCATTGGATAAAATACAGAAGCAGTCCTGCGAGCAGGGCTGTGGTCCCTTACCTCACAAATGAGAGTCCTATTCATAGGGCTAGAGAATCACACTCTTGTGAGCTCTTTCTGGCTGAATAAATCCTGAATTCCTTCTGCACTGTGGCACATCTTAAGCAGAAGGGGTATATCTGCCCAGGCAGCTGGTATTCTGATTGCTTTAGGTAGAAATGTGAAGTACAGCAAGGGAGTGAGGTTGAATCTGTGTTTCTAGCTGTATTTGTGGGGGAGAGGTGGAGGGGGGAGTCCTTCTTTTTCTTCTTTTTGAAATAAAAACTTGATCTACTGAGCTGCAAAACCAGCTTTTGCTTTCGTTGTACTTTGGATCAAAATGTCTGATGCAACAATACTTTAAAAAGATTCAAATCCTGTTAGGGAGTGTTAGGCTCACTCTCTAAAGGTGCACACAAATGCAGCCACTCTAAGGGAAAGCTGGATGACTGGGAAACTTCAAAGCCACAGAGTAGTTTATGAGATTCAGACAGCTCCAGAGACAGCTAGCAAGTCAGAATAGAGCCACAGTTTACAACTTCAATGCCTAACTTCTGTCCTAGTCTTGCTTCTTTTACATCCTTTACTATATTTGGCCCTGATGTGGTGTTCACTTCCTTACAGACCATTATGATTTTGTAGCAGAAGTATAGCAATTTGGCACTTAAAGCAATATTCCCTCCAGATGAAAATATCTGGCTGGAACACAACCACTTCTTATTAAATGTGAGACCTGACTTTAATTTTCATCCATAGCCTACCATAGAAATACAAAGTACAAGATTAAATAAATCATCTTTTGCTGTGACTTAAATATTAAGTGATTAATATGAATTAAAATTTAAGTAAAAAATGTGGTTGAAAGTAACAAGGTCTCTGTTTTAAATATTTGCATTCTTATCTACATGTTAGAAAAATGCCTGTTGCATAAATATACTCAAAAGCAATAGAATAA
This sequence comes from Nesospiza acunhae, assembly GCA_013398715.1. Taxonomy (NCBI): domain Eukaryota; kingdom Metazoa; phylum Chordata; class Aves; order Passeriformes; family Thraupidae; genus Nesospiza; species Nesospiza acunhae. The sequence continues at coordinate 724,429 of VZSU01000448.1, read as the reverse complement.
ATAGATGAATGACTGTGATTAATATCAGATATGGCATATCCTAGGAATTTGAGTGAGAAAGTCTGTTGCTTACCAGAGATGTCTCTGAGACAGAAATCGAGTACATTAGGAGCAGAGTGTTATCTCAGAAGTGAAAAAGTACTGGAGTACAATATGAATCAATATTAATTAGTTCTTATAATGATATGGTGAAAAACCTAATATTGTCACAAACAGAAATTGTGAGTAAAATTTTAGCCATTATTTTTTAAACAAATGGTTAGGGTAAATATAAAAAAAAATCAAAATCAATTATTTTGTGATATACAGTTTCACTGTAATAATGATTGGCAACTTTATCATACTTTTTTCATATAATTTTACTGTAAAATGTAATGTTTCAAATAATTTACAGTAGAAGCCTGTTCAAATTCCATTAGCACTTTTAAGAACACTTTTAAGGTGAAACATACTGAAATAACAAAACTAGATGAGGCTATAAGAGCTGAAATATTCAAATATCATAGTGATCCCAGATACATACTCATCCAAGTGAAATTGACCATCTTTAACTTGTGATCCTTCTAGTAACTAATGAGATTGAAAACATATTAATCCATAATTAAATAGAGCAAGGAATGAATGAAGCAAGCACCATTTCTCTGCATATTTCAGAGTGGATGGAAGTGCTGCTTGCAACAATCTAGATGAATTCTGGCCTACATTCAGTCAGTTACGTCATAAGCTGGACAGAGAACAAATCTGATTCATATTTGTTGTTCTTGCTTTGACCACATTAACTGCAGGCATAATTAAGTTTGCATTTAATAGAAGACTTCCAACCCCCCTCCCCTGCCCCACCCCAGAAACTGGACTGGATTTTGAAAAAAAAATTACATATACCTTATTCTAAGTTTATTGCTTGGTGTTCTCTTGCTGCGCTTACACATTTCTATATTCTAACAAAGGCCACAAAAAAACCTGCCTTTGGTTTTAGAATTAAATTTCCACCAGAAATAACAGAATTATTTATGTTAAGGATTGCCATGCCATTCTGCTCTACTGGGCCTAAAGGCCATAATGCCACAAAGCAATTAGCAAGGTTATGCTTCTGGGTGCCATTGGCCAGCACATCAGGACTTGTAATTGCAATGTGCTGAAGAGACCTAACTTCTCTCCAATATCTCAGCAGATCAGGTTCCCGATTTCTTACATGTAGCCCAGATAAAACATGAATGCAAAGGAACAATAGCTCCACTAATCCATTTTTCACTTCCTGCAGCTGGGCAAATGGACATGTTCTGCGTGCCCAAAAGATTCAGCAAGGTCCCAGGGACAGATCACAGGGAGATGTGTCATGGTTTCCCAACAGCCACAAAAGATAGCTTCTGTACTGGATTGGAGAGAAGAAACTAGCAGCACAGAGAACACTGCAGCAAGTATAAGAAAACTCATTATATAGACAGATGGTCTGAAAATTATTTAGCTAATCTGTGTGCAGAATAGAAGAAATCTGGGGTAGAATCAAAGATATTTTATTGCATATTTACAAACATTTTCCTTCTGACTAAAGTATGTCCAAGGAATACTATTTTGCATATTCAGGATTTTTCATAAGTTCCTCTTATTATATAGGTTACGCAGTTGCCAGATTTAATATGGATATACAGTTGATTTGGCTTTTCTCAAGTATTATGCAATGTCTTAAATCATGCATGTGGTTCTGCATTGTAGACAAACAAAAATTACAGAATAGATACAAATTTTCATTTATTTTATAATATTGACACTTTCATACAAAACTGGAATATTTATAGGGAATTCAGTACTTCTAATTACAGATCTACATGATGTTTGTGATAGATATATACTAAGAAGAAAACCTTTTCTTTGATTTTAGAATATGCTGGTGATTTATATTTGTAGTTCATATATTCATCAACGTTACTTCCTTTTAATGGTACACTATTTGAGTATCACACTTTTGTATATAGACATAGACTTGTTTAATCACAGTACCTTTCTATATAAGCAGCTCTCTCTTTATACATCCAAAATCTTGCCATGTCAGGATGACCTAGTTCACTAAAGAGCCCTTTGCTGAAGATGGGAAACAAGGAAAAAGGTTTGGTTTGTTTACTTAGAACACCAACAATGACAACAGAGGTAAAAAGGAAGAAAATCAGAGATATATTATTTTATATGTCATTTAAGTGACATGGAATTTTCTTTTCTTTCACTTTGCCAATTAAGAAACAAAGATACGTGAAAAATTTCCTATCCTTTAAATGACAGAATTGCATCTCCTCAATAGAGAAATTTTGAGCTCCTGTCATTATCAGAGAAACTTGAGCTGCTGTCACTCTATCACGGAATACAGCTGGGGAGTTTTATTGCAAATATAGTGCCCTAATGCAGAGCAAGTCTTAAGTCAGTAACAAATTTATATAATGTAGGCTGCATTTTAGTTTCTGCTATTTTCACCACTGACTGCTGATCACTGCAGACTGTGATTGATGTGCTGCTGATGCTGCTGTTCTGCCTGACAGTCATGCAAGGTAAAGATAACCCACTAAGGTATAGAAGAAAATTTGAGCAGAAATATGATACAGAGGAATGACATCAAATAAGTGCTCAAGAAATTTAGCCACTTCCAAAATTTGTCTGAAGGAAGAAGGAAGTTTCTAAGTGTTGAGTGGACTCTGAGAATAAGGCATTTGACATGCTGACCTTTTCAACAAAGGTCAGATGCATAATTTGGGTAGCGCCGACTGTTACTCCACATCTACCTCATCCCTTCTCTCTCTAACTTGATTTTCTAGTAGGGATTTTATTTGAATATTTCAAGAGGTCAAGATAGACAAAACTCAATGACCAGCCCAGTTTTGAAAATGTTCTATAACCTTACTTTTATCAGCTGTTTAAACTTAACTATAATTTGGACATAATGGTCAAAAAACTTTAAAACATTTGATGCTTCTTCTTCTATATGAAATTTTGAAGAGATGACCAACTGTCTTTTGAGAAAGTATTTAGCTACCATAATACTTTAATGACACATTTAATTGGATCACAGCTTGAAGTGGTAGCAAACTGAGTTTGCCCTTTGCTTTAACGTACCTAGGAATCCTGATCTATATTCCTGATTGCTATTGAATTTTCTAGATTTCATTATAAAATCAATAACCGTTGCACATGGTAAAATAGTTTACAAGAACAGCAACATATTGTGGACTTCTGAAAACATACTGAGCTCACTGAAGCCACCCAGGCAGCCAATTAGGAGAAAACATCTATTAAGGAAAAACAGGGCAGTCCCATTGACTGCTATTGATTTTCTCAGCCCTGTGAAAAGACAATCAATTAGATAAAGAAGGCTAATGTTACAGCTGCAATTTAATAACCCCTAAAGAAAGGAGGAGGGCTATTGATTCCTGACATGGAATGCAGAGCTTATTGAAATATACTGAACTTCACCTGTCTTATAATCAGGCCTCGAGGAAAGAAGGTCTTTTTGGGACTCAATGTAACTTGTGGCATAGAATCTCAACTATTAAACTGCCTTGGTGATGTCAGACCTAAGAGATGCAAATGAAACAAAAGTTTAGAGGAAACACAAGTCCAGGGTTGAATACTAAATCACAGGAGCTATTGAGAGACACTGTTTTGGTGAAGGTTGTTTCTCTTTTTCATATAGAAAGCACCAGAGTACCACCTGTCATTTTCAAAAGCAAAGTCAGTTTTGCCAACCACCCGTGAATGACAAATAAAGCTTTATATGAAACACAAGGACATATTATGTGCTATTGTGTGTTCTGCTAAGTGCTAATTTATCTGGCTTGTTCTCTTCAGCAAACACACGCACAGACACATGAAATAATCCATCTAATTATGTAGCTATTTAGGAGAAAAACAAAGCAAGGTGTTTTTGTCTGAAACAGAAGGTACATGATACAACAAAGGTTTCATCAAAACCTAACACAGTTAATGAAAATAAATGAAGTGGGGTAGCTGTAACAATTTTCGAACAAATAAACATTTTCCAGTTTTATATTTAGGGTAGACCCAGCTGCCTTTCATAAATAGTTGAGTACTTTCTTTTATTTTTTGATAGTCCTTACTTGGAAATGGCTAATAGGCCTTGTGGCTTTCCACTATAAAATCTGGTTTAAAATAGCTTATATAGATATTCCTTTATGTTCTTTTTCTATTGCTTGTATTTGATCCTTTCTCTGTCATTATATATATGCCTCTTTTTTTTCCAGTAGACAGCTGCTATTCACAATAATTGCCAGGGCAGTCAATTATACTTTAAATAGGCCCACTTGAGGGCAAATGAGCGTATGGTAGTCTAAATTGTGCTGGAGACATATTATACACAAAGACTGTCATTTCAAGCATCTGGAACATGACAAATATTATTTGGAAGCAGTGTATATATATAGTATGTGTACTCTGTATCAGTATAGCAATACCCAGAGAACTGTGTTTGCATGCTTTGCAAGGCAGGTATTTATCTATCAATCACTATGTCTCTATTTTACAAATATGTATTTGTACACAGAGACACAAACATACACTCATATATAAAATGCATACAAATAAATGCCTAAACTGCATACCAAACTCCTGATTTCCTGTAATGCATGCCTATTTTTACAAACTGAGAGAGGGCAAGTGATCCTTTGTAACAGGAATTATTAAGCATTCACTTTTCCCTAATATTATAGAGTAGTATCGAACTAGAAACAAGCACCATCCACTTAATTTGTCAAATTAGTTGCTAATTTTTCTTCCTTCTGGGAGCATGCATTATAAATACTCTTTCTTTACTGAAGTGATAATATAAAGTGAGGTAGATTAGAATAATATTAAGATCAACATAGTTAAAACTTCATAAGAAATATGCAATGAAACTCAAGACAGCACTGCTTTCAAGATTATGTAAATAATGATAAATAAGCAAAAATCTCAAATGTCAGAATAGAGCATTTGAGAAAATGGAACACACAACCTAAACCAAGCAAAGTATATTTAGTATGCTGATTTATTTTTTACAGAAACAGCTTTAAAGGATTACAAAATAGCAAAATTTTATGGTTAAGGAAATAAAGAAAACAATTAGAATTAATTTCTACAGTGCCATTAAGTTCTTCCAGTATTACAATTTACCTTGCAGGGACTGATTCTGAGAGATGCTGAGCATTTTCTCTTAGATCCCTTGAGAGCTCTGGTTATTGAGCACCTTTTAAGATCAAGATGATCATAATTGCTCAATTCCACACGAGGAAGTAATAAAATCCATCACTGCATGAATGCATTTATAGATAAGATGCGTCTTACTATATCCATTCTGGAAAGGAAGAATGCACAAAACTGGCCTAAAACTTTCCTCCGTAGGTGTTCCATTATTAAACTATAACTAAAGCTCTAGCTAAAAATAGCCTTTTATTTTTAATTTATATATTTTAAAAATAGCACAGTTCAGGTAGTATGGTAGGAAAGAGCATAAAAAAATATACACAAGTTTGCAGATGCAATTTTAGAAAATAAATTATAGAAGTAGAGTTAGGAAGCGAGGTTCATCAGCAAATCAGAACAGTGTAAAAGGCAATTAAAAGCTGACAAAAATAGTGCATTTAGCAACATACACAGACAAAATATGAGTTGGCAAGGAATATGCTCAGTTGAGATTTCCTTTCTTGCAGACTTAATTAAAAATTTGGGATTATCAAAGTATCATACGCATAGCCAGTGTGTTTAACATGCCTTTAAAACTTTGTAAAAACCTCAGGGTCTCTAAGGCATTGGCCATTTTAAAGCTGAGAAAATGGTTAATAACAAAATTTTTCAAATTAAGCACGTGTTCCTTCATGATTCAATTCTACTTCATGCCCAGTAGGGGCAAGATGTAAGAAAGGACTTGACTGATTTTGTCCAAGATCTAGTTTTGAGAAATCCTCCACTCAGCCATTCCTTGGTCCTGCAAGCCCAATTTCAACTGATGACCCATATTTGAGGTTCTGGTTCTTCCAACACTATACTTTTGGTAGGACCAAAGAGCTCAGCATTCTTTCTGTGACATAAAGGTATCTGGGGCACCAAATTACAGCAGTTTCATTTGGAAGGTTGTTCCCCACCTGCCTTCTTTTATTTATAACTCTACACACAAACATTCAGAATTTTGCAGGCCAGAAAGCCAACTACTGACTGTTACCCTTTAAACTGGAATGTTTTCGTATGGGAAGAGGAAGACCTTACCTCTGATCTCTGCCCTCAGATTCTCTTGTGTATTTTACGTGACACAGCCACTGAGGAAAAACAACCGCCCACAAAATCCATAAATGGTAGTGGAAGCAGAAGTTTACCCCAGGAGACCTCCATGTTTACATGAATGCGTGAACCACTAGGCAATGGAAGACTCTCTACTCACACACCCACTTCTCTCCAGAGTTTTTGTGCAGCTGAAACTGGAAAGGTAATTGTAGAAGCAAAAAGTATTCATTTCAGAAAAAAAATCATAGTTATTTTTCAGTTACACTGTAAACAGTCAATACGACAAATAACTAAGTGCATTTATTTTTCTTTCAGTGTTGAATAAAACCAATGAGAAATATGTCTTGAGAAAAATCTCTGAGCTGAGAGAGATAAAAGTATTAGGATGTCTGTATGTCACAGTCAATTAGAAGATTACCTTCTTATCATTACTGCTTATCATAAATGAAGGAAATGGGCCCTCCTGATTGGCAGAAATTAGTTAAACCAGCTTAGACTAGATTCAAGTGCCACCTGTTCAGTGCTCTAGACATACAAATTATGAAGTCTGTATTATTGACTAGAGAGAAAGTAACTAAAAGGTTCAAAGTGTTTCTCTCTCAATGGAAATGTTCAGTTCTGAATCTGAAAAAGGCTATCCTGCTCATAACGTCTTCTGGTCTTTATAATTCCTCCTCTATGTGTTTTTATTTATTGTTACACTGTCAACAAATGATGGTGTAGAATATTTTCAGTTGCTAAAGAGGATTGGTATAGCAGCCCATGAGAGCCTTGAAGTCTGGATGCTTGCTAATCTCATGGAGAGGTATATTTCTATATTTGTATGCTGACCAATCTCCAGTATACAAATAATTAGGATAGAACTGGAATCACAGAATCATAGAATAGTGTGGATTGGAAGGGACCTTACAGATCATCTAGTTGCAATGCCCATGCCACAGACAGGGACAACTTCCACTGGACCAGGCTGCTCAGAGCCCCATCCAAACTGACCTTGAACACTGCCAGGAATGGGGCATCCACAGCTTCTCTGGGCAACTTGTGCCAGTGCCTCATATCCCACAGTAAAGAATTTCTTCCTAATATCTATCTAAACCTTCAGTAGGTTTGTCCTATCACTGCAATCTCTTGCTGACAAGTCCTGCTCTATCATTCTTGCAGGCTCCATTCAGTATGGGAAAGCTGCAATTAGGCCATTCTCAATTTTTCTGGCTGAAAAATTCCAATTCCCTCAGCCTTTCCTCACAGGAGAGATGTTTCATTCCTCTAATTTATTTGGTGGCTGTCTTCTGGATTGTCTTCAACAGGTCCCTGTCCCTCCTGTGCTGGGAGCCCAGCTCTGGGTGCAGTGCTCCAGGTGGGTCTCAGCAGAGCAGAGCAGAGGGGCAGAATCCCCTCCCTGCCCTGCTGCCCACGGCGCTCTGGGTGCAGCCCGGGACACGTTTGGCTCTCTGGGCTGTGAGTGCCATGGCTGGGCCATGTGCAGCCTCTCACCCACAGCACCCCCCAAGCCCTTCTTGCCCAGCTGTTCTCAATCTGTTAATCCCACAGTCAGGAGTTACCCTAACAGAGGTGCAGCCCATTGTTACTGGTCTTGTTAAACCCCATGAGATTTCCATGGGCCCACTTGTCAAGGTATTTTTTGTTCATAATAAATAAGCATTCTTGTAAAAATTATTTGTTTGAAATAAAACAAATAAAACAAAATATTTGTTTTAATGTAAAATTCTTTTGAGCAGTATGGCACACTACTGTGGGCAAGAATTTACAACTGTGTTTAAAAAATATTACTACAAAATTATTTTGTTTCACGTCCTTTTCTGAAGAGGTTCAGTACACTGATGAATCACCAATGAAGCGTGTTGAAAACATGCATAGCTGTTTGTGAAAAGAGGACTGAAATGGAAAATTACTTTGAAAAAAAAGGAAAAAAATCCTCACTGTGATTTCACTATCACCTTAACTGAATAATTTTTCTTGTGTACAAAAATGGTAAATTTCTTCATTCAAACCCATGGAATGAAATAACCATTCCCTCCTCAGTTCCAGTCTTAAATGACTACATAACCGAATGTTCTTTCAAAAATATTGCCATGCTATGCATAAACAATGCTTACAAAGAAATAAAAGAAAATAGGAAAGTGGATTTGAAGGTTAACTAATAAGAGTTTTGTTTTAGATAGACCATGTTGGTACTGATTGTAAACTGAGCACATTGTGCAGTTCAAAATGAAAAAAAAATATATGAAAATGTTGTTTATGTGTTGTTTGTAAATGATGAAATCTGTAAATAAATTGAAATTTTCTTGGGTAGGTTTGTTATTCATAATTATATGCCAAATAATGCCTGCATAATTATTGAGCCTGAACTGATTCATAAATGGCTTTATGCTGGTGCTCAATATTTGACACAGGCTGTGTCTCAAAGCTTGGAGCTGCCTCCTAGCTCGGAATGAGCCTGACAGCTCCAGAGTTCTGTCACTACAGAGGTCAGGAAGACTGCTGCAGCTGAAGAAAAGATCAAACATTTTAAAAAATACTCCTTCCATCTCTGCCACAAGTACTCATAAAAAGCAAGGACACCACGTTTTTAATAAAGAAAAAGATTAATATTCTCGGCATCCAAGTTCCTTTCTACAGTTGCCCCTTTAACATTCTAGATACCCCCACTGCTTCCCTTTAGTGATTGTATTCCTGTTATCCATTTCATGTCATTTAGCTTAGCACATAAAACATTAATTTACTCAGTTAAACTTGTTTCTGCTTTGCCAAGTTTCTCAATACATGAGCAACTGCTAATCTGTATAGGGATAGAGATTTACCATCTTTGAGGATCCACTATAATGGATAACAGTATCAAGATGGTGGCAGAGCACAACAGCATTTTAGAAGAAAAAGTTTACTCAAATGAATCGTGATTGATAAATAAGACAACAGTCTCTGAAGGTGAGTTTCTGACATGTTAGAAGGTATGAAATGAGAAATAATCATGTGAAGAAGACTAGACCTCTTGCTTTGCAATATAAAGGTAATTCAATAAAATTTGCTAAAGAAATACTACACTTTTTTAAAATAAAACTTCACCTATTTTGACCAAAATTGAAACTCTCAATGGAAGTTCAAAACCAGAAAATTTCAGTCCTCTATTTCTAGTAGACATGTTCTTCATTGGAGTATTTGCGCTGTGTTGGACATTTTTCAGTAATTTTTAACATATTATGAATTATATTAAATATTCAAACAATGGATTAAACAATTACAGAATGGTTTCTTTAAGGCTCTTAGGTCTAGACTAAGACTTTTGGAGTAGTCTTTAGTGTTTCTTATCATAAGAAAATATCTCAGATATGTGAATGTGTGTTTTCTATATGGAAGCTTCCTGGGTGACTCATGAGGCCTTTAAAAGGCAGCATAAGTGATCAAGGAGTCAAAGTACCTCATAATATTGAAAATTTTAATGCTGTCATCAATAAGTAGGACTGAAAGATGGCTCTCAGCTCACTCAACTCTCACCATAGGACTAATCAGAATTGAAGACCTTATTAATTTCTTCTTGGCTGAAATTCAACTTCTTAAGGAAGAGTTGTTCCAGTCAGTTACCCCTTCAGAAGGTAAAAGGGAACTCAATTTGTTTATCTCATTCTTTAAAGGACAAGGTAGAATAACTGCTTAACTCAACTAGACAAAAATCCTGTGAAGATTCCCCCAGAGAATTTTTCTTTCTGGAAGTGGTGTTAGACCTCACTTTTGAATTTATGCTGAAAGAAAAATAGTGACAGGAAAGATTGTCAGAGGTCTTCATAGGAATTGTAGAGCATGGACTTGCAAAAAATGTGTAACTACACTGGGAAATTTGCTGGCCAAAATTTCTCCCTATATTCATCAAGATCAGTGTATAGTCCATATTGTATAGAACATTGTGCAAAAATCTATATTCTATGAGAATACAGAAGTTTGATTTTTCCAGACATTGTGGAAAACTAATTTGGCAACATTGCAGGTTCTTTTAAAGATATTAAAAAGAAAAAATTAAAAAGTTGAGTCACTTCCTTGTTTAGTATTCCAAGTTACTAATAAAGAATGTTTCAGATTCTCTCATCTGGAAGAGAATTTGCTCCACTTTTCTGAACATACTTTATTTTTGTCAGTAGCATAATAATCTTTCAAAATTTTAATTCTTCAAGATACATGCTAAAATATGTGACTTTTTGCAGCTACATAATTCAAATATTTTTGAAAATATGATAGAACACTACAAAATATAATCTTAGATCAAATCAAGTGAAAGGAGATCTTTTCAGTTGGGGTTTTCTTGTCATAGGATTTTCTTGTCCTGGTGCACTGGGAAATAGTAGAAATCAGTTCACAATAAGTAAATTTCTGCCTTTGTGCTGACAAAGGCACCTTGAAAATGTATGAACCAAATCTGTAATTTGAAAAGTCTACTTAATTAATTTTGTGAGGTATAAGAGGCATTTACCACAGTATATTGAAGATCTTAAACAGAACATGGAGAATAGAAAGACTTCAACGCTTTATTCTACCTTATGAGTTTACAAATATAACCTATGACATTCTCAGACTGAGAATTATTCCAATTAATTTACTCAATATTAAGAAATCTCAAAGCTCATGAATTAAATCAATGAATTTAGAGAAACCAGAATTACATCTAAATGATGGGGTAAGTACCCCCAAAACTTTTACGTAAAAAATACTTTAATGAATAAACTATTATTATAATTTTACTGCTATATAAACAGAAGGTATTTGCACATATATAAATTTTGAATGTACAAAATGAAAATCTCCACATTTACAGCACTGAAACATAGTGAAAGGAATTCTGAAATATTTTACAATGACAGTGGTGAAACACTATATCAGGCTGACTGGAGAGGTCATAGATGGCCCATCCCAGGAAATTTTCAAAGTCACCATGGACAGGACTTGTTACAACATGATCTTGTTGAATGTCCCTGCATACTGCAGAAGGGAGTGGAACTAGATGATATTCTATGATTCTGTGATTAAAAATCTATAGGAAAAATTTCTGAGTTGAAAAATAAGAGAGAAGGAATTCCTATGTTACAGGCATTTATTGACACAGGACAACATCTAAATGGATTTCAATTTACTTTAACGAGTTCTTGGATCTGTTGGATGCTTTTTTCCCTATTCTTTCCTTTCCTCTTCAGCTTGTATGTGGTCAAAGTGCAAATAAAAAATGCAAAGGTAAAGATAATTAGTTAGTAGGATGAGGATAATGCTGCATTTGTGAAGACACTGAAGGCATAAAATTCAGGAGTGTCTTTACCCAGGTTAAAAAATTACAAAAGGTTTTCAAACCCATGTGTTTTTCTCTACAAAACAGGACATAATTGAGACCACTTACATCAGTCCCGCATTTCCTGCTGGATCTTCCTGAAAGAATCTGGAGTAACCACATAACCCACAGTTCTTTAATACTTAAGTTCAAGCCCATATAAAAATATACGCTAAACAAAAGGACAATATTTTGAAAGATATATGGATAGCACTGATATTTATTGTCACAGTTGTTTGGAGAAACAGTAGGCAAATTTGGCTATGTAGGTTCCAGCAGTAACCAGCCAGGAAAGTCAATCTCACATGCCATCACTGTGATGTCTTTCATCTCTGTGTCTTTTTGGGGCAAAAATCTTCTCATCCACATTATAGACAAATTACATGTTTACCAGACTTTCTGGGTTAAAACTATAAACAAAAAAGCATCTGGAGAATTTCAATCTGAAATGATGGAAGGTAAAAAAACCCACAATTATAAGATGTTGACTATGGTTTGCAAATCTTAGTGTTTTTCTCCTTAAATTTCTGTATCACACCATGGTCCAAGGAAGAGTGGAAGACTGAAAAAGGTAATCAGTCTCTTTGCATTTCTATTGGAATTCCTTCTGTACTCTTTTAGACTGCTGGTAGTTTATGTTTTATCTGTAAAAACTGAAGTAGAACAAATAGTACCTAACAACTTTAACAACATAAATGCATACACTTATTTTAAGTGTCCTTCAGCAATCATAAACTATATTTAAAGATTAGTAGCATATTAAAATATCAAAAATTAGTATGAAATAATTAAAATATTCAGAGATGACAATATATCTGAGAACATTCTTCTTCAGTTTGTGCTAATTGTTAAGGTTATCTCTTTTTTTTGCTCATGTTGTTGGTGACATAATTTTGTTGTATCTCTTAATGGTCATAAAAATATTATCTATTATAACGAATATTTTTAGCTGTTTTCACTATTTGACAGTTTTGACAGACATTATTGATTTGGTCGGCAACTGTGGCTAACCAGAAGGGGACAATGTGACAGTTTTATGTAACAAAAGGCACAGTGTCATGTCAACTGAACTAAATGTTGTACAAAGTGACAGCAGGACAAAAATGCCTTTCAGACTTAATTTTCTGCTTCATTTTTTCTACCATCAATACGTAAGGCAGTGTAGTAGGTGACACAAATTAGCAGGATAGAGCAAAAGGTCTATCCCTGTTTCTGTTGCTATACTTGACTTCCTTCCACTAAGGTAATCTCCAATTATTTAAACTGTGAATGGAAAAGAAGAGCAGCTTATAGTAATCAACCTACCTGTTTAGGAGAAAATATATCCCTTATCAGGATTCTTTATATTTTTCTCCTGGGTGGCTTTTTGGAAAAGATGAAAGAAAAAAGTCCCCCATCTGCCAGGTCATGCCTACAAGACACATTCTGTCAAGTCTTAAAAGCAACAAGAGCTTTGCCTGTGGGATACCTATAATTATTATGTGGAGCGGCCTTGCGCCTGCTGTAGCTCATTGTTCTGCTAACACAACCTGAATGAGAACAGTGGCTCCAGGCTGTGAGTTGATAAAGTGCAACTTTTCGATTTTGCTCTTCTATGGCTGTAGCATTGTGCAGAGTATGTGAGTGACATCTTTGGCCTTCCTTTGGGCTGAGCAGATTGAATCTGTCACGCTGAGTTAAACAATGACTAGGGGACACAACCTTAGCAGGGCCTGTCATTTTTTCCCACTAATTCAATCTACATTTAATCAATGAAAGTAATTTCTTGTTTGTTTAAGTCTCATATCCAACGGATCTGGAGGATCCTGAAGTACTGCACCTCCACCCTGACCTTCTCCCCTGTTAGAACTTGGACTAGTATATCAAGAATGGAATTAGTGAAAATTGCACATTTCAAGGTTGTCACGTTGCTCACTATATATTTAGTCCCCTTTTGTGTTTATATATAGAATCAGAGTGTCATTTTCCAGTTCATTTTTCTCAGAGATTCAGTGCAAAAGAAATTGGCTGAAGCTATACCCCCAAGAGCAACAGCAATGGACTGTTAAGAAATAAAATGCACCTTCTTACAGGAGCATTCAGTGGTTGTCCATATGTATGTCTCATATGTGAAAATCCTAACAGAAGGATATTTCTTCCTAGGTACAGGCTATCACTGTTATTGAAAGTAACCAGTAGTGACTTATGCAAGTTCAAGGACTTTATTGATCGGTTTAGCTGGTCTTAATCAGAATCTGTCTTCTTTTCCACTCATAGTGATTAAATAAGTCTAAGAGAGCCTGACATCAAGTCTTTGACTTTTTATTGGTTTGCAGTAAGTGCTGTGCTCAGCACTTCAGTAGCCAGCAATTGCTAGGCAGGAAGTTAAAAACTCAAGGAAAGTTTTAAAAGAGAAAAAATTCTAAATCTGTACAACATGTTAAATATATCAAGTAGAAGCAAGAGATCAAGTATAGGTTTTCATGCTTTCTGAATGTTTCCAGTTTTTTTTAATAAACAGCACATTTTAAACAAAATAAAAGGAGGAAATTAGTAGATGTCTAATCATAAATATGAACAGAAAAAAACCTGTATTTTTGATTTACATTCAATATTTTAACCTGATTTTGCCTGGCTGTTCTTGGGAAACTTGTGGAGAGAAAAACAAGCGAAAGAAAAGATTTAACTATGATTTTCGGGCAATATGAATTTTCTCTTTAAAAAAAAGTATAAATCTATAAATACACTTACATATAAAGATATTTTCAATAATCAAATGTGTTTTTCTAAAGGCATAAGCAGAAATTGAAAACATGCTCTCTAACTGATTATTCCCCTTGAGAATACCAGGCTGGAAGGGGAACTCAAGGATCACATGTTCCAATCTATCTTGGCAAAAGCACGGTCTAGACAAGATGGCCCAGCACCCTGTTCACATGAATCTTTGAAGTGTTCAACACTGGGGAACCCACCACTTCCCTGGGGAGATTGTTTCAACAGCTGATTGTTCTCATTGTGAAATTTTTTCCTCTTGTGTCCATTTGGAATCTCCCTAGGAGCAGCTTGTGCCCATGAGGGTCATTTTATGCAACTCCATGTGAAAAGGTCTTCCTGCAGGATGAGTCTTCTTTCCAAAGTGTCCACTTCCCCACTCAGTTTCCTGGTGATCCTGGTATCACCAGCAAACTTCAATCAGGGTTTGCCAGGATCCCACCATGGATCACTTATGAAGAAATCAAACAGTGCTGGGCCCAAAGCTGATCCCTGGGGACCCCACATGTAACAGGCTGCCAATGTGAAAAGGAGCGAGGCACCACCACCCTCTGAGTGCTGCCTGTCAGCCAGTTCCCCACCCACTGCATGGACCACTTCACTAGACTGTGACACACCAGTTGCTTTGGGAGGAGGCTTTGACAAAGAATATCAAAACCCATGGAGAAATCCAGGCAGACCATGTCTACTGCTAGTCCCATGTCAGCTTATGAGATTATTCTGCCAATAGAAGGCAATCAGGTTTGTCATTTACAGTTTGCTCTTGGTGATTCCCTATTTTTGTTCTGGCTTTTCCCAGTCACATGCTACATCTGACTTGTGACAGTCCCCAGGAGGACTAATTCTATAACTTTAGCAAAGACTGAAGTAACACATGAGCCTGTAATTTCCTGGATCCTCTTCTAAGCCCTTCTTATTGATATAAGGTGTATTAATGCAAATTGATGCAATTGGTGGCATTATACAATGGGGTGACATTAGCCTTCTTCCATTTTTCTCAGATATGCCTCAATCTCCTTGTTATCTCTAAGATTATGTAGAGCGGCCTTCCAATGAAGTCAGTTCTCTTAACACCCTCCTCTGGATAGTTTCAGGGCCCATTGATTTGTAGTCAAAATTTTTTTGACATTTTCTCCTGGAAGGCTGTGTCCCTCTCGTGACTCCCTATGAAGCCAGCAGAAACACATCTCAGTACCTCATAACAGAGCCACCCACTGTGTGCTCTTGTTCCATTTGGTGGAATACTGTGTGTATTTCTAGCACAGTCTCTTCTTGCAGACCTTGCTCATGGGTTAAAGCTTCATATTCGGTCCTGATCGCAAAAAAATCAAAGGGTGGAGATTGAAGCAGAATCCTGTTTGTATGGGTCATAAGATGTTGTATTTTTGGTGGTGTCCCTCATAGGAGCATGGTTCTAAAACCACTTGTCTATCTCAGTCTTGGCCCTTCCAATAGCACACAGCCTTTTAACTGTTTCCTTCAGTTCAGATGGCTCATGCAACAGATATGTAAACATATTTTGCCTTTTTTTCTTGGTGAAGGGTCTGTGCACTTATTACAACCTACTGGATCTACTGTCTCCTTCCTTATGTATTCCATCAGAGTGTAAGCATGAGATGTCTCAGCAGCTTTCTCTGTAGAAACTTTAGCTCAGAGGTGAGTGTTCACCATCCTTACAGGGACCTGGAGCATCTCCCTCATTTGTTGCACTACAGGCAGTGTGCAGGAGCCTCCTGCACAAACCACCGCAACCTCTTGATTCCTGTTTGGCCACCCTGGTCTCTACTCTACTCAGAGGCAGTTGCTACTGGCAAGCCCAAGCTACATCAGCCTCCCTTGCTAGAGCAGCCAGCTTCACCTGGGACTCTGTGCTTTCTGTTGGTTTTCCCTGACTCCGGGAACACTGCTGTACCCCTGGATCTAGCACTCAGTAACAGAACTTACTGCTGCCACCTTTATTTACCTCAGGACCGAGTCCTCGTTTAATGTAAAATGATCACAGAATAACAGAACATGCTGAGTTGGAAGAGACTACAGGGATCATTGAGCCCAGCTCATGGCCCTGCACAGGACCATCCCAAAGAATCACACCATGTGCCCAAGAATATTGTCCAAACTCTTGAACTCTCTCAGGTTCCCTGGGGAGCCCATTCTAGTGCCCAACCTCTGGGTGAAGAATCCTTTTCTAATGGCCAACCAAATCCCACCCTGACCCACGTTTTGGCCACGCACTCAGGTCCTATCACTGGTCACATAGAGGAGAGATCAGTGTCTGGCCTTCTTCTTCCCCTCCCAAGGAAGTTGTAACTGCAGTGAGGCGTCCCCTCAGTCTCCTCCAGGCTGAACAGATCAAGTGACCTCAGCTGCTCTCACGTGGCTCAGCCTCAAGGCCCTTCTGTTGTGGTTCGTTTGTGGTCCCTGAAGGCCCCCTAAGCTGTATGTTCGCTGGTAGAAGCAGGCAGGCAAGGAGCCTCCACACGGCTTCTGAGGGTGCTAATTAGATGTTTATTAGGGTTTATTAGATGCTAATTAGGGTTTATTTGGGGTTCCACCCATGGGACCGGCATGGTGTCTGAGGGAGAAGGGGGGAAGATGGGAGGGATGGAGGGAGAACCTAGGGAGAAAGGGGCCAAGTGCGAGTTTGATCTCCCTGGCACAGCTTAACAAGGAGATTCAAAGTGGCCGCGGAATAACATTTGGGCCAATGGGATTACAGATACTTGGGAGGATCACAGACCTGGAATAAACCATGACTTTTCGAGGGGTGAGACAGAGCATACCATTTAACTAAAATGTAACACCACACCCTTCACTATCTCTGTTGCTTTCCTTTGGATGCTCTCCAATAGTTTACTATCTTGGTTATACTGTGGCACCCAGAAGAGCCCCCAGCACTGGGGGCTGCCCCAGTGCAGAGCAGAGCAGGACAATCCCCTCCCTTGCCCTATTGGCAATGCCCCCCAGGACACGCTTGGCCCTCCTGGCTGCCAGGGCACTGCTGGCTCATGTTCAGCTTGCCATGGACCAGAGCCCCAGGGCCCTTTCCATGGCACTGCTGTGCAGCCTCTCATTCCCCTGTCTGTCTGTACATCCAGGGCTGCCCCATCCCAGGTGCAGAATCAAAGAGCATGGGGCAGAGGGTGGAGGCCTGCAGAACCCCACTTGTGACAGGTCACAGGTCCCCAGTTTGATGTCACCCCATTCACTGTAACCCTTTGTGCGTGACCTGTGAGCCAGTTGCTCACCGACCACAGGATGTGTTTATCCAGCTCTGTGCTGGAAGGATGGAAAGAAGGATACACAGTGAGAGACAGAAACAAAGATTTTAACTGAAATCCAAAAAGACCACATCAATTGTCTTCCCTTGATCAAGTAAGTGTGTCACCTTGTAATAAAAGCAAGTAAGATTTGATATGCAGGATTTTGCCTCTCATGAAGCTGTGCTGGCTGTGACCAAGGACTGCTTTGTCTTTCAAATATTTTTCAATCGCCCCCACAATAATCTTCTCCACATTTACCAGGCCCAGAAGTGAGACTGACAGGCCTGTAGTTTCTGTGGTCCTCTTTTTTGCCCTTCTTGAAAATCAGGAGAATATTCACCAGCTTTCAGTCATTTGGGACCATTTCAGATTCCCAAGATCACTGAAAAATCATTGAGAGGTACATCAGGCAGTTCTTTGAGGATTCTCAGATGAGTCCCATCAGGCCCAGAGATTTGTAGGGATCCAGCTGCAGCAGCTGATAACTGCACAGTTTCAGGGTGGGAGCTGATCTGGGAGTTGATCATTTTTGCACAGTCATGGTCCTCCCGCTCAGGGCATTGAGACTCTCATTCCATCACCCGTGCTGAAGGCAAAGGAAAAGAATGTGTTAAACACCTCTGCCTTGTCCATGTCCCTGTTTGTGAGGGGACCATCCTTATCCTCCAGTGGGTTTATGTTATTTTTTCACTGCCCTTTGCCATTAATATATTTGAGAAAAGCCTTTTTATCATCCCTTATATTTTGGGCCAGCTTAAGCTTTGGCTGCACAAATCTTCTCCCTACAGGGACAAGCAGCGTTTTTGTGTGCTTCCCATTTCACCCAATCTTGCTTTCACTGGACATACTGGACTTTTGCCTTATTTCCAAGAAAAAAATTCCTGTTCAGATAAGAAGCCTTCTTCTTCATCTGTGATATTTGACTTGTGATATTTGGATAGCAGAATAGCCTTCAAAGAAACTTGTTAGCATTCTAGACCTGCCTCATTTTGTGTCTTGAGGAATTTTGATTTATTTCTGCTTATTTATGTTAATAGGGAAGGTGTAGGAATTTCCTTTAGAGCTGTGAAGCTGAACAACTGGCAGCAAAACCCGTTTCCTCAGATAATGCTCAATCCTTCTTCAAATAATGCTAAATCCCAGACAGACAGCCAAGCTGTTAGCGCATCACGCCAAAATAAGAGCCAAATAGGCAAAATTTTATCACCACGCTTAATAGAGCTCCTTCTTGGAGCAGGGGAAGCCCCACCCACAGCCAAAGAGTAAGGAAGGACTTCTGCAGTGTTGAGGGCATGAGGTCTTTGTCAGCAGAAACTCAGTCCCACAAAACAGCGAGCTCACTCAGCAGGGCTGTGTGCTGGGGGAGTGCATACAGTAATGGCTTAGGGCCCTAATGTAATCTGTCTCTGCTTGGCTTGCGAGCATGGAGTCGGGGTATAATAGCATTAGTAAGAATATATGACAGAAATAAAATAATATGATTTTATTCCAAGATAAATGAAAGGATTGTGTGGCAGGGAGGTTTCAAAACAAAGTTCATTTGATTTTGGGAAGCAATAACAATACAGCACATCACTACATTTGGTTTACCAGGTGCAGGCATTTCACATTCAAAAGACACAAGATGCTCAAAAAATACCAGATAAATTAAAATGAATTTGAGGAAAACTAACATGACTAACTATTTTTATGTTTTAAAATTTAACAATAGTAATGCACAGACACATGGTTCCAGCACCTTATAAATAGTGGAGTATAGCATGAAAACTACTTAGAACTAGCAAAGATTTTAAAAATCCTTCCACTTATGAATTAGATCATAAAATGTGGACAGTTATTTCTATCATGTAACCAACTGCTTTTGGAAGTGACTCTAAAAATTTATTGTTGGTAATATGATCCTATTTTTCTCTAAATCATTTGTCATTTTAATGACTTTTCAGGCATGCCCATACACTCTTATATGGGAAATGAACATACAGACTCATAAACAGGAGGCTGCAAAGCAGCTCCACAGAAGGTGGCCTGTGAGTTCTGGACAATGGCAAGCTGGATACAAGTCAGAAGTGCCCTGGCAGCCAGGAGTGGCTGAGGTCACTCGGTCTGTTCAGCCTGGAGAAGAGGAAACTGAGGGAAAACCTCATCACAGTCTAAAGCTTCCTCTTGGGGGAAAGTGGAGGGGTAGTCACTGATCTCTTCTCTCTGGTCACCTGTGGAAGGACCCAAACAAATGGCCTGAAGCCGTGTCAGATGGTTTAGTGTGGGTATTAGGAAAAGGTTGTTCACACAGAGGGTGGTTAGGAACTGGAACAGGCTCCCCAGGGAAGCAGCCATGGTATCAAGCATGTCTGATCTCAAAAAAACAATTGGATGATTCTTTAAGGCGCATGATGTGTTTCTTAGGGTTGTCCTGTGCCAAGCCAGGAGCTGGATTTTGAAGACCCTTGTGGGTCCCTTTCAGGTCAGGGTACTCTATGATTACATGATTGCAATCAGAGTGTAATTCAGGTCAGTTAAAGCTGTTTGGGTATTTTTAGCTTCTTCTCTCCTAAAAATCCCAGCAATGAAAGAATAGGACCACAGCCCAACTGCACTGATGCTTCACAGCAAAGAAGACAAACATTTGCTCCATTGTCAGTCACCCTGTAAGAACTTGATTGAATAATCTTGAGTACACCAATAACATTCAGCATGTGTATAAATATTTGGCTGACTAGTGCCTACATTGCAGAACAAGCTCACTGCAATTTTTCTGTGGCCTGACCTGCCCTGCAAATTACAGAAATATGTTCTCATCCTGTTGGCAGCTTTTCCCTGTCACTGGAGTGGGATAAGCTGAGTGTGAAGGATGACATACTGAAGCGAGCTACCAAATATATTTGGAACAGGATCCAAACATGTTTTCAGAATGTATTTATCTGGGGCTTGTTTCAAGACCATCTTTCTGCAAATACTTCCTTCTCACATTTTTATCAGATCTATTTGAAGTTAAAATTGCAGCCATATGTTATAAAAAATGCAAACTCAAAGAATGATAATGAAACTGAAGTGATAAATTATTCAAGAAAGTCCTGTCTTTAAACTCCTAATGTATTTTTGTCAAAAAGAGTAACAAAAAAGAAGTTCTAGAAAAAAACCCCAAATATTCAGGAAGCAAGTGAAAATAAATTGTTAATTTGAGCTGTGCATCATAAGGAGAAAGAGATTTCCGGGTTTGTTTCAAACCCTTTTCTACCTCAGTATTTCCAGACAGCACTTGCACCTTTGGAAGATTCACAGTATTCCTATTGTGAAATTCCTATTTTCTTCCATTCTCCCAATTGATGCCTCTGCACACCTTGCATAAGACCAGTCAAGGAAAATAAAGCAGATGGGCACAGACAAATGACATAAGGAGAGGTAGCACCTTTGACTTTTTTATTTTAACAGTTTTCATTGTGCCTAGCACAGTGAAGTGCTATAATAACATGATTAACAAAAGCAGTAGGAATCTAATATCCCAAGGAGGGAGTGGATTGGAGAGGGGCCAGCCAAAATTAGTACATGCCTTTAGGAAATTCCCGCTGATGGGTTTGAAATACAGCTATTAGAAAAGAGTGGGAGAGATACTAGAGTGCGGAAATAAAAACAAACAAACAAACAAAGGGTGAAGTGGGAACAACACCAGGTGACAAGAAGGAGGGAGAAAACTCAGAATCTTCCCAGAACATTCTCAGAAGTCTCATTCCTGATTTGCGCAGTGAAGAGAATAACTATCCCCCCTTAGTCACCCCAGGCAAGACACAAATGAAACAGAAAAGTTTCATTTGCACTTTTTGCAGCTAAAAGAAAACGTGAATGTTAAAGCCTTTCATGGGTATTTCAGATGTATATATTTCTTAGGTTTTACACAAAAACTAAGTAATTCTAAGAAATTCTAAGTACTAATTGAAATGTCTTCATTTGCTATAACCATCAAAATGAAAGATCATACTCCTAAATATAATAAATCCAACCAATAAGAAAGAAGAACTTGATTCCTCATATATTGTCATACAAATATCTTTTCCATGTTTTTCTGGTACCTGTGCATGGAAGTCTGAGAAGGAAATCATCCATATTTCTCAATAAATATGTATAAATATATAGTGCATAAATAAACATAAATATAATAAATATAATCTGTACTGATTGTGCAATGTCAGTTCTGGAACATCTATTTTCCTTTTCTTTCAACTAAAAACTCTACTGGATTTATCATGATTATAAAAAGCCATTATGAACAATTTTTACCCATGATGCAAAACCATGTTCATAATCACATTCTTTATTTGCTTTGAAGGTGTAAAAGACTGATCCTTAGCAGGAAGCTAACTATATGTGCTAGTTTCAGCTGGGGTAGAGTTAATGTCTTTCACAGGGGCTGAACACAGGATTGATAGTATAGAGATGTTTTTTTTATTGCTTAGCAGGGCTTACACAGAGGCAAGGCCCTTTCTGGGAGGAAACACAGCCAGGACAGGTGGCCCCAACTGACCAAACATTCCAGACCATGTGGCATCATGCTCAGCATATAAACAGGAGAGGAAGGAGGGAACATTTGTAGTGTTGAAATTTATCTTCCCAAGTAACTTTTACTGTGATGGGGCCCTGCTCTCCTGGAGATGGCTGAACCCTACCTGCCCATGGGAAGTGATAACTTAATTCCTTGGTTTGGAATGTGCAAAGCAATGCTTTGTGTGTGTGTGCAGCTTTTGCTTTCGCTATGAAACTGTCTTTATCTCAACCCATGATTTCCATAGCTTTTACCTTTCCAGTTCTCTCCCTGATCCCTTTGGTGGGGGAGCAAGTGAGTGGCTGGCTGTGGTTAAAAAACAGCACTGAACCAGCTCAAAATGTCAAAGCTCTGATTTTTCCCATCATAAATGAGAGATATTTAAAAGACATATTTCTCTTTTTTTAATATTAAAACCCACTTGAAAGCAGGTGTGTGAACAAGTAATAACATTTGAAAATAGTGAGAAAATTATTTCAAGGTCTCTGCTAGACATTAGTGAAGTGTTTTTTAGAGTCTAAAAGATTATCATTGTAACTTCTACTTGATGTACATATTGATGAATAACTGATATGTAAAAGAGACATCAAATTAATTATGGACATGACTCTCTGACCCTGAGAATTGCACTAGGACTTAATTTAACCCTCTAGTTTTTCTCTCTTCTGTGACATTTTTTGATAAAATTACAAAAACTATAAGGGGCAGTTGATGTAAGCATTCAGCTCTGATGTACCTGGTAAGGACAAGATTGGAGGCTTCTAAGAGTGTTCTTAACAGAAATAATACCAGGAGTGCTGCTTCTAGAATTTGTGAGTATGGTGCTTCTTCTCCAACAGGCAGACACAGAGTGTGGTTCACCAAACAGGAGCGAAGTTTGTATATCATATATGATAAAAGGCCCTCTGCAGTATTCCTCCTCATGGGAATCTAAACAAAATGGAGACATGGCAAAGAAGGCAATTGCTAATGATCAGAAATGATCAGAAAGAATAAGCCCAAGCTTTTTGTTCTACTTTTTTTGTATTTTTTTTTTTTTTGTTTTTTGTTTTTTGTTTTTTTTTTTCCCTTGCCTTCTCATATGCCCTTCTTTTAGTGTGACCTCATGTACTTTCTGTCTAGCTTCCACTTCTGACACTCTCTGTGCAGGGAGTTAGTCTGCTCAGTGTCAGAAAATAGAAGCATTCAAAGAATGTCACAGTTTCACTTCCACAGACGTTTGATATTCTGAAGGAATTGTACTTTGATTTATGTAAGGTTTAAAGCATATTTAATTTGAGCTGTGACTAGAGTTTATCCTTATTTAAGTTTGGAGGTTTGAATTGTTTTATGATTTCAAAATTTTCTGAAGCAAAACACTAAATCTTTTCAAACTCTTCCCTTTCCAGCTCCATAAAGCATGATTTAATTGTATCTCCATCCATCATCCCAACCATTTATACTGAATCAGCCTCAAGCTCTTTACTATAGATATACAGTATGTGTTTTACGTTCTAACTAATTATATACTATGAACTAAGCTTTTTACTGATGGAAAGAAATTTAGAAATGCATTTGTTTAGAAAAGTGTAAACCAGAATACTTAGGAGTGCTTAGGTACAGTTAAGTAGAGGATGCATTCTCAGAACAGGAATAAACATAGAGCATAATTATTACTTCCAGGTGAAGCTAGAGAACTTGGTTTTAAAGAAAAAGATACCAGAAAAAGGAATGGAATTTTTACACATTAATTCCTTGGCACTTAGCTCTTCTTGTGTGTTCCTCCATACTCACCTTATCTATACCCTACTAACCCTAGATTCTACTTCAATTCCAGTAGCACTCAGCACTCATCTCATTTGATATTTTTAATAATTTGACAACATTCCTCTTATTCAATCATAGGCAGACCCTCTGACTTCAAAACCATTCAGCTAAATGTCACAATATCAGGGGAAGAAAAGCGTTCTCATTTGCCATTCTGTCAACTCTGCATCATCAGCCTACTCTGTAATCTTCACACCAACCTTGATCTTTAGCATTTCACCACCATTTTTTTTCATATTACCAACTTTTCACAGAAAATCTGTTAGAGGGACTATTTTATTAATTTTTTTTAGCTTAATTCCTACATGCTTTGTGGTCTTCTTCTATTTATACACCACTTAGCCCAAAGAGGGAAAGGATATTCCTGTCCACCTTTACCAGTCTGTTAAGACTGGTTCCATGGTTCCATCTTTGCCCACCTATTTGCCTAGTTTGATAAATGTGCTCCGAAGAGCCATCATTATTTTTCACTCTACATGCACCTGGTAGTATTTACCTCACCAAAGCCTTTGTTGGCTTTATATGCCACAATTTCTCCTCCTCTTACTCACACAGGACACTCTATAAGAGCAGCCCACTGTTTTGTGAGCAAAATTCCTTCCACTGAGTCGCAAACATTTAATCAGCACAGATCATTGTGAGTAAGAAATAGGTAGCAGCCCTTCAGTATATTCACAAATATTATTTTCATGTTGGACAAATACTCACAGGAGAGGAAAGTGTTAATATGCTCAGAATGACTTAGCTGGTATACTAATAATAATTACACACATATATATAAATATTTGATTCTGTGTATGGGGTACAGAGGTGGAACGAATTAATTTCTGCTGGTGTCTGTCTCTCAAAATCTGCTAAAGAAATAATCAACAACACTAACTCTTAGATGGATAAAGTTGAAAAATGTAAATCTTACCAGTAAAAAAGTAAATTTTTCTTCCTTAGGAAAACATAATTTTTTTCTAGCAATGTAAAGTAGGTGATACAAACATGAAAGCTTACCTTTATAAGATAATATTTTTTTAAAAGAGAAAGATTTAGAAGGAAAGAAATATATTTTACATGTCTAATCAATATGTTTGACTTAAATCATTGGCTGCTGTAATTACAGCATTAAGTCTAGGAAGCGAAGGACTTAGTTTTCCAAAGGTAGAAGTTCAATACCATGAAAACATTGTATCATATCATAATCTTCAGACACAGCATGCCTATAAAATATAAAAATATTTAAGCACACAGAATTAGAGAAGACAAAATACAGAATACTAGACAGAAAAGTCAGATTCAGAAGAAAAAAACTTAAGCATGGTACTTGAGAAAAAATAGGCAAAATAGCAATTTCTCAGTAAGAAGCACTATTGAAAATAAAGAACAAAGTTCTGCAAAGCTTAAAAAAAAGTAGACTAAATTCCCTGTGGAAGAGAATTATGCATTTTCCCCAACTTGTTTTGATAACCTTTAAAGCCAAGAAAATTACTTTAAACTTTCTCCATTTAATATAAAAAGGTTAACCCTCCTTCCCATTCCACTTTCTACTTGCAGCAATTTTATTATATTACTACAATAATCAGCTGAGACCCATTAAGTGTTAGTTTGACCTGCTTCTCAAGTATCTAAGCAGATGCAGCTGGAACAAAAACAGATGGAAGGTGTAAATGAGAAGATTCAATTAACAGTTTTTTCTCCTTCTCATATAAGTTTCAAAAAGAAACTCCCCCAGGACTGAAAGTGATCCCTTAATTTAAGAAATATATTTTTTGTCTATTCAAAATAAAAAATATTAATGTCACTGGATGTCCTTTGGTTCATCCTGGTAAACTTGAGCGCTAGTGGGTTCATGATAGGACTACAAGAACAATGAAATCAAGTGGAACCAAAAGCGGGCAATTGCCATCTAACAACCAAATGGTAGGGCCTTATGCATATTTAATTTATGCAAACAGGAGTAAAAAAATGTGTACAAGAGTTTGCTTCAGAATTAGTTCTTGTTTAATTTTTTACTTTATCAAACATAATAAAAATCATTTATGTATTAATATGGTCATAGACATAATAGACCTTAATCTCATTTAGATTTTTTAGTACAGATCTGGTTTCAGTGAAACACAGTAGAGGATCACTGCAGAGAAATATAAACAAATTACTTTTGTTTAAATATTAGCCTAAAGAGGTTGATTCCAGCTTAATTTAAATTCAGGCATGGCCTAAATTCTGGTTCACATCATAGTACCATATAATTTAAGACTTTAAGAGTGTTTTATAATCAAGTTTTAACCAGGTCTGTAAACAATATCTTTCAGGTAGCCTGAAATAACATAATTACATTATATTGCAATACATATCATAAAAAACATCCACATCTGTAAAGGAAAAAAAGAAATTGCACCAAAGTCCACATTTATCACACCTCCATTTATTACATGCAGTGGTAAAGTTAGAACTTTAAAGCTCAAGTTAATTTTTTAGTCACTGACAGAGATACTTGCAGGGGTCTTTGTTCTCTGAAGATTTTTATATTTTCCCTGCGTTGTGTTATAGATGTTTAGGCACATTAATAGCCCTATAAAATGCACCTCTGAATTTTTCAAGGCAGTACCTTACCTGCAGTATGATAACTTAAATATTATTATTAGTAGTGGTATTAGTATCATACATTATTAGATATGATTATGATGGTGAGAGCAATAATAATAATGATAATAAATATCTGTTTCTTCTATTTTCATCATTGTTTATAAGTTACTTGTTTTGCAACATAAATCACAGTTTTTAGTAAGCACATGTTCAAGCCCTGCTGGATCAAAGTCTAATGAACAAAATAATGAGAGCATGTCTTCTATGTGTCTGATCACATATATAGGAAAGCCAATGGGAAAGCCAGAAAAAGGAGCTAAATAGTTGAGGATTTTCTATGAAATAAAACATCTGACCTGGGAGAGATTAAGAGGTCTGTCTGAGAATGTGAATCTCTTCCAGAGAGGGCATATTTTCAGAAGCAGACCACAACTGAAAATGTCATGTAAATCTGTTTTGAGGATATAAGGCCAATAACTGACTTCAAAATCCAAATGCAAATCAGCCAGAGGAAGAGGAAGGAGCTGAAGTAGTAGCTGAAGAGCTGTGGTAGCATTGGAAGAAAATAGAAGATCTCTCCATCTTTCTGATCAAGCCAATAAACCTGTTCTAGATACATTTCTGGACTGAGTTTGAGAACACAGAAAATATAATGGTGTGTGTCTATTTCAGGAATTTTCTCAGATTTAAGTGTAAAGCTGCCTGGTAGCATCACATCTCAGATGTTTGCACACACTCCTAGAACAAGTATTTAAGATTAATAAGTTCCAGTTCCCTAATCACTTTTGTAGCCCTCTATTGGACTTACTCCAGAAACTCCATGTCTTCCTCTTGTACTGAGGAGCCCAGAACTGAGCACAGAGCTCCAGGTGAGGCCCCCCAGGACTGAGCTGAGGGGCAGAATCTCCTGCCCTAGACCTGCTGGCCTAATGCATCCTAGGACACCATTGTCTTTTTTGGCCACTTGTGTATCAAGTAGCGATGAAAGAAGCACCTAAAACTTGTCCAGCTGAAAAACGATATCTAGTTGTCTTTAAAAGGGTAATTAAAGATGATGCAGCTTGATTCGAGTATTGCTTGTGTTGTTCACAGATTCATAGGAATAAAAAAGAAGGTAGTTTGCTACTGGAGAGTTGTCTACAGGGTTTTTTTTTAATAAAACTAAGCATGCATAGAGTTTCTCACTTTAAAATTCGTATCTTTTTACTCAGAGTTCTAATTAGAATTCTTATACCTCCAATGTTTCAGTTAATATGCTAATAATATATGACTGTCTTTTCTGTGCTAGTGACAATGACTTAGTTTTTTACGTTATTATTTTTTATCTCAAGGATGCATTTATAAGAAAATCTTTCTTCACTAAGATTTCTAACACTTAGCCACCATGAAAAATCACTTCAGACACTCTTCCTGTCCATTGAAAATGTAAACCTGTCTTCACCAAATATGGAAATTCCTTGGTAAAGCACTGCAACTCTGCAACAAATCAGCAGAAGTATGTGGCAGCCTCGTTATCTGTTAACATAAACACCTACAAGTGGACTAGAGAGAAAGACCAAATATTACTTTTTACACTCAAATGTGGCTGAGAATTAATAATGTCCTAGAAAAGACAGTTTATTGTGCTTTTTAAGCATAGGAAATCTGTTTTTTTTTTTTTTTTTCTCCATAGAGTAAGTATAGAGCACTTTCTGTTTACAAGTAGTTTTGGATGAAGAATAGTTAGCATTATTTTCTAATAAACAGTGCAGTTAAAAAAGCAATAGTGAATTTTCAAAGAAGTTGCATCTTGAGTGAACAAGAGCAACTGAGTATGCAGTATGTGAATGGTAAATCAGCGAGTGAGATAGGGGAGATAAAGGAGTAATCATTGCATGTTCCTAGTTCCTATATAAAATACGTAATGCCATTCTTCTCCTGCTTTGTGCCTGGTGGTATGCTACATGGCAATTAGGAAACAGCTTCATTGAACTCTTTCTCTCATGTATACAAAAGAGATGGACTGTACACAATAATGTATGTCTAGACTGTCCTCTGAGAATAGCCCCCAAGGCCATCCTTACAACAAGATTTGCTGTTCAAATGGACAGCAAATGTGAAAGCAGAGTCCAGGAGTGCTGAGCGAGCGCTGAGGGAGCAGGCTTCAGCCACAGGGGAGCCAACCTAGACAAGCTGCCTGGGGGGTGCCCCAAGACCTGGATGTATGGAAGGCAGAGGCATGGTTCCCTGCTGGCAGCCACCTACCTATGGCTGCAGAGCCCTATTACTGTCTGAAATGTAAATTATTGCGAAGAAATGTTCAGGGAATTTAAAATTAGTCACTTTAGCAAAGCCTATACCCAGGTGGGTATATGTAATTAGTTATATTAAGAAAACCCTGCATTTAAAGAAATTATGTTGTCCATCTGCTTAGAGATTGCTCTATAGATTTTGTTTCTTCCCAAATTTGGTCTCGAATGAACATACATTAGATTTAGTTACTCTTAAAACGAATGGCTTACTGATGCATAAAATTTTTACTGTCAGTAACAACAATGTTCCCTCTCTTTTGCATGTCTTATGAAAGAAATGTACTGTTTATCATAGTGTGTTGAGTAGGCATAGAGACTGAGGTATTCAAACAGAATGTGCATGGCATAGTACAGCGCACAGAAAGTGTGTGTGTTTTGACAGGCAGAATCCTCACTTTATTGATAGGAATAGTTAAACTTCTGTGAAAAATCATCACATGAAGTCACCAGACTACAGGGAACAATGCAACTTGTACATGAAGAAAGTGCAAAGGAAAAGGGCAAACTTGTTGAAAATTGACAAGGTTGAAAATAGATGTCTTTCAATGCTGGAGGTCCTCTACCTTCACTCCTGTGTTGGTGCTGCACATCTTAACTGAGTCATGCAGGCTATTCCAGAGGAAGGACAGACGTCAAAAACACCCTTTCCTTTGTTAAGGAAACATTCCTGCCTGACCATCCAAGAGACTCCAGTACCTAAACTAGGACTGAGGCCCCTTTGCATCTGGCAGCTTCAGTGACCTGGTGGGTGCCCCACTTGACTCCCTACACACACCCCTCAAACAGTCAGGCAAGGCTTCCTCACTGACTTAACCCCAAATTTCCCATCGCTCAGACATTACGATACTTCAAATAGCCTAATATATGAATAATGAAATAACAGCTTGAGCTGTGTGCTTTGAAGGAGGGAGCCTGAACAAAGGACACCCCTGTCACTTAATGATCTCACAGACTAGGAAAAGGAAGGTCTAGCCTCATCAGCTCCTGCTATGTCTCTGAGTGTTGGTGCCCTGGCAGCTGGTCCCAGTGCCCTTTGTTAAGCAAAGGCTCAGCAGTTCAGGGCTGCTTACCTCAGGCCCCTGCCACCCAGAGCTCAACCTACACAGCTCCACTGCAGCTGCACCCAGAGCTACCTGCCCTGAGTGTGTTCCTTAACACCTGAACCAGCAAAGATCCTTATTTATTGTCTCCAGAGACAGAACTTGAATCTTTATTCTGATGAGTGACATAACCACTGTCCCATAGATCTGTGGTCATTAATTAAATGCTCTTCTCCCATCCTCAGTGACCTATACCTACACCTTCTATCTGAAAATCTAGGCCACTCTCACCATGTTTGGATGAGTCGTTATCATTGAGAATTACTCTTTTCTCTATTTTAATACCTGACTAACACTCACAAAGTTTAAAAATACAAAAGTAGCAAAGTGTGTTACTTCTGAAGCTAGTGATTATCTCAGGGTCTCTACAGACTTCCTAAATACACGTCTATTTTTTTTAACTGCTACATTCCAAAGTAATTTTGAGTTCATTTAGTTCCCTTTCTCTACTTTGGTCTGGTAATTTCATTCTGAAAATTTTGACTTTCTCTTCTTCCTTGTGTATACATACAATCAACACTTCACAAAAATTTTTTTAGAGTTCTCATATCAAGCTTTTCTCTCTCTTCCTCTGCCCACTGTGCTTTAGGATCAATAATCCAGCAGTAAGTGTAGATATTCTCTTTGATATCTTTAAAATATGAGTGTCGTTCATCATCTGAGGTGTTAATATATATCCTACAATAACCATTATTTTTGTATTATAAAGGTAGTGATGGATCAATAGCAGGCTGCTATGGTAGCAGTAATTAAAGTTTCTTGTTCGTTGACTATTCACACTAATAGCAATATAAATAATGGCTCCAAGAAAAATTTAGTCCTATATTCACTTTTGATTTATAGGGTTGTGTATTCTATTAGGTTAGAATATAGAAAGTGTGATGAGTATTATGTTTTATTTTCTTTTCTCATGTATTCCAAAAGACAACTGGCTCAATCTTAAATTTAGTTCCACCTGAATAGCTCCTGACTTTTGGCCTTTCTACCAAAAGAAAAACAGACCTTAAATTTTTTTGTTTTCTCAGTAATTTCTTGTTCCTGCAGTTGCATTGAAATCCTCTTTTCTTGAGTGGAAACAATTGTTTGTAAATTTACCACTAAAAGTTTCTTTTACTTCTTATGACTCCATGCACAAGCACTGCAGTATTTTTGATATTTTAATCTCAGCAGTGTTGGCCAAAGTGATCATTTTATCTGTATCTGGTGTTAGAATGTAAGGTCCAGCTTGGTTCATTCTAATAAAAAGCCAAATGCACAAAGATATAATCTTTGAGGAAATAGAATATTGACTTGTTCTCATTCAGGAAACAAAAAATGTCCTCTCCTAATTCATGGTTGGCTTAAAAGGACATAAAGAATATTTAGGTTAGATTTTCCAAGGGAGCACTAATGTAATTTATTGTTTCAGAAGGCCATTGAAAAAAATATAGTGACATAGTGTTAATTTTTCAAAAACAATATTCTGAGATATCTCTGGATGTTTATTTATTATGATCATAAAACAAATAAATAAATGACCTATATATTTCAGAAAAAAAACTTTGAAGAAATGTTCTTAGAAACTACAAGACTCACAAAAGTCTACAGCACATTTTATTATTATGCAAAGTAAATGTTTTCCAAAGTGTTCTAAGTGATTCAGATACCCACTGTATTCTAGAATTACTTCATTCTAGAAAGATTCTAGAAATACTTCATTAAAGGTGAAATTTTTTTGAACTATTTAGACATAACTAGGGGCATAGTCTATAACTGTGAGTATATCCTGATGGGATATTGAAAATCCCACTAGGATTGATTTACACTCTTAGGAAACTCAGATATCTCAAAAGTTGACTTCTACTAATCAGTGTTTACATCTCTTTCTGTTTTAAGTGAAGCTCAAGAAACTGAGAGCTTAAGACATTTCCAAGACATACCACATTCTTAAAAAACACTTGATAATTTTTACTCAATATTTATTTCCTCATATTATTCCTCATATTTATTTCCTAATATTTAATTCCTCAAATTTCCTAATATTTAATTTCGCATTTCCTCATATTTATTTCCTAATATTTAATTCCCCAAATTTGGTAAGTAGGTCAGGTTTTTATGACAAAAACTTTCTTTTTAGAATACATCCTATGACCTCTTCTTGTGTGTTTTGCTGTAAAATAACACAAATTAAATATTTGATGTACATTTCCCCTAGATAATAAAAATGCGGGGTTTCCTTATATTGTACTCATGTCACAACGGATAATTTTTTAATCTTGTAAACAAAAATGATAGAATTGAGAATATTCAATGTCTTGAAACTGAAAGAAACTTTTACTGAATAACTTAGTTCTACCCCACTCAATGTATTTGTTCTGTGTGCATCTTGCATTTTCATTAAGAAATTTAAACTTATCTACTGTCTCCAAAGAGGTGTGAACAATTCATTAAACTTGTCTATGAAAAAAACAGACATCTGGCAAGTACTTGGCTATTCAGACCATTGGACAGGGTCATGTTTACTATCCAAAATATAAGTAGCTCTTGGGACGTACAGTTATTTCTTAGGCATTTTTTTAAGCCTTAGGGAGGCATCAGTATTATGTACTTCACACTGCTTTCCTCACAAAGTTGTCTGTGGACTGAATAACCACAATTATTCAGATATATTTTCTTCTTGAAGATGTCTTATTAACATCTTCAAGTGGAAAAAAAGAAAAAGGGGAGTGACAAAATAGACATTTGGAATATAATTTTGGGAGCCACGAGATGTGTATGTCCAAGACACATACTTTGTGCCTCTGTGTCTTGTCTGTGTGCAAAACAAGCTGTAAGAAAAGAAAGAAAAAAAAGAAAGAAAAAGAAAAAGAAAAAGAAAAGGAAAAGAAAAAGAAAAAGAAAAAGAAAAAGAAAAAGAAAAAGAAAAAGAAAAAAAAAAAAAGAGAAAAACGCATTTCAGAAACTCTATCCACTACCTCTGAAAACAGATTATATAACAGCACAGCACTTTCCATTTATCATAGGGAAAAACATCTTCTCTTTCTATTTAGTTTTGCTTTCATTTCTGGCTCCATCCCATAAATAAATTGCATTATTTGCCTTTTATCTCTCTGGATAATATTTTATGTAGCTTCTGCTCTGTTTGAGCTACTTACATGGACAGATGGAGTGGAATCCTACCTGCTGGCAATAGTTTAATTTGTGGCAGGAACTCTACCAGTCTTTCTTACCTCAGGCTGTTTATGGCATAACATGAGGCATAACATATCATTTACCCTTGTGATAGTGAAGCAGATGTTGCTCTGCCCTGCCTAATCTCCACCTGGCACCATTTGGGCTGCCTGTAGCTGTAACACATGCAGTCAAGAGGTCAGCCTGCGTGTCACTAGTGCTCTTTAAAATGGCTAAGGCCTTTTCCTCTTGTCTATTTTTAGCCTAGTGCCTGTTAGAGAAAGCATCATATCATTAGTATTTAGAAGAAAGCAAAATTCTACAGAGAAGCCTTTTGGTTTCAGTTGAAGCAGCAGACAGTCCAGTCATTTCTCCTATTCAGTTCAAATTTATGACTGAGTACTCTTCAGTGATGGATGGTTGTACTGGCAACATAGCCAGGGGGAGAACAAGCAATACTTGTGTAGCAGTTTTTCCCTTTTCTCTTTCTGAGTGCATATCTGAAATCTCACGCTAGGATTTGCATGAAAAAGAACATAAGTATTGAACTTTCATTTCTTTAAATGGAATGTACTTAAGTGAGTGAGATTAATACACAGCACTGGAATTACAAAAAACCTCTGTGGTTTAATGGTTTTAAACTTTTGCATTTCCACTCCTGGTGCCCCATCCCCAGCCCCAAAGAACAATTTAGGGGTATAGTATTTACTTAACACTTTTGTGAATCTTTAATATTTCTCCCTCAATCCTTCTGGCTTTCAGAAGTGTATAGTAACCTAGACCCATTCTATCAAATGACATGAAATATTCCTATCATGAAGAAAGGGAGAGGTAGTTGAAAAAACTATTTTTATCTCTCTTTCAGCTCTCATTTGCCAGTAAATTTTCACTTGATTTCTTTAAGAAAATTTCATGAATGTGAACCTGCAAAATGCTGGTAGGCTTACTTTCAATTCACCTGAATTCAATCTGTAATTAATATCTTGTCTACAATTACACTTGTAATTAAGTGTAAATGGGAATGAATATAAAAGGAAAGAAGTTGAAGACTGAGCGAAGTATGAGAAGTATAAATTCAAGGAGAAACTCTTTCTTCAAATAATATGCATTGAAAATATAAAATAAGTAGCATAAATTAGCACTGCCAAGGAAAGAATCTGGAATGATTTCCTGTATGATATTTATTACAGGACAAGTTAATGCAGTTATTTTGAGGATGAGATGCTAGTCAGGGTTAGTGTGGCAAAACAAAACCTGAGGTAGAATTAGACTCACAAAATCATTCTCTCAGTTCTTTTTTGATCTATTCTATTATTTTTGTCTTGATTTTTCAGATCATTTCACTGCCATCTTTATAACCAGTAAATCAGAAAAGCTGACATAAGCAGACTCAGGGAAAACTCTTAAATCAGTGAATTTCAAGGTTTCTCCTCTTGCTTTAGGTTTTCATCATGAGGATCTGCAAAAAATTGAGAGCAACTGTTTCAGTTTTATTCTGTGAAGTCTTGAAAATGTGACCTTAAATATTCCACTGATTCAATCTATAATTGACACTCCTCTCTAAAAAAGCCAGAAGCAAACCTTCCATGAACGCCACTGGGAATCCAACCAAACTTCAAATGATCATAGGAACACAGAAGTTGTCACCGTTTAAGAATAGCAAATATTGTGAGGCAGAAAAAATTTCCTTTTATATTTTACACATTTTTTTTCCCCCATTAATCTATTTTTGGAAATCTCAAACTTGGATACTATTTCTGTTCAAAAGAATGATGTTTTAAGAGTCTAGTATTCCCTCAAGCCCACAGACTATCTTCTTTAGCATCTCTTCCCTCTTTCTTACACACACAAAGGGTGAAAGAAGTGGGACATTAAGCATTCTTTTACCCTAAGGACCTAATAAATAAAACTCTGAATAAGAACAAAAAAACAAACACATCATTTGACTTGGAAAGTTTGCTTTTGTTGTCTGTTTTCTTCTGCTTCTAATTGATGTTGTCTGCACAAACCAATTTGCAACTGTACTCCTTTTCTTAAGTATTTAAATATTTTATGTTGTGTTACAGGCTTTGAGAACCAAAAAGCATGGAAGTCTCGGAGAGAAAAAACAAGGTTGGATTTTTTTTTTTTTTTCATCCTAGCTAATATGCTGTGTTCAATTCTTCAGTTCACAACTTTTTACTTTCTTCCCAAACAGTTCAAGATGACTCATTACAGATTAGTGTGGATTTGCCATTTCTGAGTTCATTTAGGATTCGCTCTTCTTAGGAGAACTAAAGCCCCCCAAAAAACCCCCAAAGTAGTTTTGGGGACACTAAGGCTTAAACAGAAGCTAAAGTTTATTTTACCATGTACTCCATTTACTTAATTTTCTTCTACATTGTTTAGGCAGAAGCAGGCTTTTAACTGAAGGTGTCTCAAGCTTTTATCCAAGTTGCTTAAGACAGTTTTCTGATACAGGTCTGGTACAAGTGAATAATATATTAATGACAATAAGGAAGTGTCTACATTTTCTTAAATATTTGGCAATACAATTTCACCATTGCTTTTCTGTTCTGTATTCTGCTTGTTATTCCTTCCAGCCGTTTCTGTGGTGGTGGTAGCGTCAGATTGGGAAACAAAAAAAATGTATTGTAACATACGTATTATCCATTCTGTTAAATTAAATAACGCGTCTCTTCAGCTTTCTCATCATTGACCGCAATCTTAGCTAAGAAATGGAAACACTTAGACTTACTGTGACTACATAAAATCTGCACAAGGCTAACTCTGATGGGCAGTCTTACTAATATATCCTTCCTTGTCTGCCTTCTCATCTGAACTTTCCCAGAAAATATGATGTGAGTACTCTTGAATGGAAAATCTAAATTTGTTATATGTATATGTATGTATATATGTCTGTAGTTGCATTTATTGAAAATACTCTTCAATTGAAAAATACTTCTTTGGTTAACCAAGTGTTTCCAATTAATTTTTAATATTTACTAGATAGAATTTTCTAAAATATTTGTCTAACAAGAAATCAAACCAAAATATTTCTGGAGCAAGTATTTCATCTCCCAGGTGTTTTGCAGATAATGGAAACATACAGTGTGAAATCCTTTCAACTTTTTACTAAAAAATCCTGAATTATGTAATGAGACTTTATTGATTTAGAGAAAGTAAAGTTATAAACTTGAAAACAATAACCACATTTTAAAAATTCTGAATATCTGACAATGTTTCACTTTTAAATGTATAGCTAAATAACAATTTGCATCCATCTCAGAGAGCAGCTGACACTCTACTAGATAAAGCTGGGAAAAGGAAAGAATTAAACAGCCATAATATTCCAGTTCAATTCCTCAATGCAACCCCCCACATTATCCACAAAAACATGTTTTCTAAGATTTGAATTCTTAATATGATTACTTTTTATTTTTCAATTTTTTTAAAGAAAGTATTCCAGAACAATGAGGGATTGTTTGGAGTTAGGTGGAAAGTCTTTGTAGTGAAGATCAAATGCAGAGAAAATCTAGAACAGCATTTCTTTTGCTCACAGTATGCAGAGGTAATTATATTTGTTATCCCTTGATCTTTAACTGAAAATGAATTAGAAAAATTAAAAATTTAAGATTGCTGAAGGGCTCGTTAAAACATGCACATTTTACTGCTGAGTTATAGTAGCAAGCTTGGCAATAATTGAACTTGTACTAATGTTTTTTATATTTTTCTTATGACTATTTCTGAAATGTAAAACTTGCTGTAATTTAATGGTTCTCACCTACGATTTTGGAATATAAAGCCTTAAAGATAAATATGATGAGTCAGGTATAAAACAGTTCATTCAATGAAGCAAGATCTCTCAGAATCTGCAGGTATCAGTATGTGACAACTGTTCTATTAGAAACAAATTGTTGCATAAAGAACATTCATAATATTTTATAAATCAATCATTGCTTTAGTTCCCTTTAAACAATAAAAGTGTAAAATATATGAATCAAGATATGTATAACTGCTAGCCTGATTTATAAAACTGAAGCAAGCAATCCAAATGTAAAGGCTAACTTCCTATCCATTGATTTAGGACGACATACTCCCATAGAGTGCTATGGTTAAGACTGTCCCTGTAGAGCTACATAAAACAGAACGGTGTGACTTCTCATTTTTGCCATCTCCAGGGAAAATCAGAATCATTAGCCAATAATAGCATCAGAGAAAAACCTATTAAACATATTATAGGTGTCAAACTAACGTGACGACATAAAAGTGAGCGTGAACAGAGACAACGGCCCACAGGGGGTGAAATAATAGTTTTGTCTGCTGCATTTTAGTGTCTGAAGTAGAGTCCATTTGGGTTTACACTTTTCAGCAGCAACGGTCGAAAGCAATCTCAAGTTTCAATTTCATAACAACTTTCCTCCTTTGTAACTGATCTTATTCATTAGTATCTGAGAAATAAAAGGTGATGAGCAACAAATATTGGCAAAAGTTAATTATGAAACTCTTATCCCACAAAAATAATTTGCAACATAGTGTTGACACAAGAATGAGTACTCATTCACAACAGTTTTATTATTAAGTGCTTTTAGAATCAAGTTCACACGGCACACTAAGCTGAAAGAGTGAAATGAGAAGTATGCCTAAAAAGAAAATTCCTTAAAAAATTCATACTTTAAGAATTTCTTTTCAAATACTGCCTGAGAGTAAGCAACAAATAAGATCATATCTTAAATTGCAGTCAAGTGAGAACTCCATTCACAATGAAAGTTATGTGGAGACATGGAGAAACAACAGGAACATTTCAGAATCTGAACTTATGCATATCAGAGAAACATGTAATGAAAGTCAGTTAAACTCAGTCAAAACCATCAAAGATTAAATGAGAACAGCAAAAATACTAGATAACATAATTTTGAGTTTCCTAGAAATACTTATTTGAGAAAACACGTGTAAGAAGGGCAGTTTTGGGATGGTAATGTCTGTAGAAAGCAAGGGTAGGCCACAAATACACAGAGCTTTTGCAGGTGTTATGTGCTACTCGCTGAAATATTTTCAAATTGATTTAGAAGTCACATTCAGGCATTTTTTGGAGAAAACTCCTTTGGATTCCTCTGCAAGAAAGTTTCCCTAGACAAAACCAAACTGAGAAATAAGACATGTTAGAAAGTAAGAAATGCTATAGTCTGGCACCTACTGTTAATAATTTTTGATTGAGAGTGTAACCACTATATTCCTTTAAAATTGTAGTCTAACTGCGCATAGGATTTTAAATATTGAGATTTTCAACTACAGTTAGAATTTTTAACAGCCATTCACTCATCATCACCTGAAAACCTATGACAGGCTTAATAAATAACTTTGGTTCTTCTGCAAAGAACTGACAATCAAAGTAGGAAAAGTTATTAAAAAAAAACAATTAATGTAATACAGTAAGAATAATCTTAAGTTAACTTTGATTTTCTTTGAAGCCCTGTTCATTCCTGTAATGCAACCTCAGAGTTATATTCACTGATACGGGTGTAGTGAACTTGAAATGAGCTCTTGGTGCCAGGAATGGTGCCAGATCAGGAAGTGCCAGTGGAACTGCTCAGGACTTCCATTAAACTATTGAAATAAATATGCTTCAACTACACTTTATTTTTTCATACTCAATATTTAAAATGCTGGGTGATAGCTTACCAAAAAATACAAACATATTCTGTTTATTTTAAATAATAAAATTATAAAAATAATGGCAAGAAAAATACAATGTAGAATTAGAGATCAAATCTTAGATGACAATTGGGTCTTTTTCAGTTCAATGAATTTTTGTAATAGATCGTGCAAAATATTTTCAATGTTAGTTTTCTTAAGATCTACAGAATTTATTGTGAAAAACACAAAAATTATTCCACTGACTTCTACTGATTATACCAACTGCCATTATACCTGGCAGTTTAAGAAAACATTAATTTCCTAATTTTGAATCTTTTTTTCCTTTTCAGTAGGTTCCCTTCTCTCTCAGGTACATAGACAGAGGGAGAACACACATGCCATTTAGGTTTCTCTACAACTTTAGAAAAATAAGTACAAGTAATTGCTTATGGTGTAATGATTGATATGACTTGATTTTTTTTTCCAAAAAGATGGTAATAAGCCAGTATCATGTGAATTTACTAAAAGTTTTCCATGTTAATTGCATTAATTTTTTCCTAACCATATTCTAGACTAATTAAATTTATCCCTTCAATAACAGAATGATAAAATTTACTTTGCTCTTTTCTAGTTAGAGAGATGTGAATGAATATTTTAATTAATCAGAAAGCTTTAAAATTAAAAAAAAATCAAATATTCACACTTCAGTAAGAAAATACTAAATACCAGATTGATAAGAGTCTGAAGTGATTAATAATAATGGCATTGCTTGACATATACATTTATCTTTTTGATCAAAGCATGAAATCTTATGTATAACACAAGAATAGTGTGAGTTTATTTAATCTTGATTGACAGCTCATAAAAGTGATATGCTTTGACAAATAAGAAAACAATATTTTAATTTAAAAACAATATTTTAATTTAAAAAGAGGATTCACAACTGAAAGCATCCACTCAAAGAAGAACTCTTTGAGCAATAGACATAATACACCTCTTAGAGGTACCTCTCTGAATGTAGCATATGAAAAATGTGGTAAGAGTACTTAGTAATTCAGATAATTTTCTGCTGAGGACCACAAATCATTTTAGCTATGCCAATGCATTGCTGTGTGATATCTGAAAGGCATGTATTTTTGACCATCATTTCATAAGTGGAGAAACTGACTCACTGAGTATAATACCAAGGTTGTTGAATGGATTCTGAATTTAAAAAATAATTAAAGCTACATTAATAAATGGAAAATGATTTACTGAGGGTCAGCTGTGCCAAAATAGCTAAGTATACTTATTTGATAAGATAAATTTCTCTAAACAGAGGAAATACAATAATTTTAATCTGGACTTCAGTAAAATATTTGACACAGTGTTTGTTGTGTGGGAGATTTGAGGTCACACAAGGAAGTATAGGATTAGTCCAGGAATTATAAGGTGAATTAATAAATTCCTTTGAGGATAAAGAGCAAATTATAGTGAAAGGAGACAATATGTGCTGCTGAATTCCTTACTGGTCTGCTAGAGGATTTCCTCATGGAATGATCTTTGAATGGCTGTTGTCTTTATATCCTTAATAATGTCAGTTGCACGAAAGCTGGGTACATGCTGATGGCAGAGAGAGAACAGGGAGCCATCACCTGAGAAAGAGAGGATGGGAATCTTACAGGACAAACATGAGAAACAGAAAGTTAAATTCGATATAAAAAACACAATAAAGAAGCATTGAGAAGCTAAACATGTCACCTGGAGAGTGGAGACAGGGTTGTAGTGGTAAGACCCTGATACTGAGTGGCTGAGTTGGCTGTAAGAGACAAATTTTACTACAAATTTTACTCAATTTGCAGAAAAGAAAAAGGAAACCAATGACATTCTCATTGACAGCTATATTAATTAATCCTGATCAACACTCTCTGCTGCCTCTTGCTTTTTCCTGATTTTCCTCATTATCCAATCACTTGTCAATTAAATCAGCATTTAATTCTAAGGAAGGCTGTTGCTGCAGTAAAGACCAGAATTGCCTTACTTCACCTTGACTGCACAGTATGCCAAGATTGTCAGAACTGCCATGAAAGCCAAGTCTTTATGTTCTTATTTTTAAAAAATCACACTTTAAAAATCCTTTCTTACAGAATGCCACAAAAAAGAAGTTGGCAGAATTCCTCCCTCATTCCTAAGTTCCTGCTCTGCAAGGTGCACACTTTGACATGTGGGTTACATGTAATATCAAATCTACCCACTTACGTCTTTTCCTTCTGGTACATATAATCATAAATTTCATATCAAAGAAAAACAGGACAAAACAAATACAGTAACAACGGAGATAGGCACTATTCCTGCAGAAACAAACACTTCCTTTGAATAAAACTTGCCCGTAATCCTGAACTCACTGGCACGGCTCACAGCTGTAAATATATTCTAACCTTAATGTGCGTTCAGGTTCCTTTTATGACCTCTTATGACTTTTAACTTGGGTTTTCCTTCTCCTTTAAAGACAATCTATGCGACTTTTCATAAGTGTCACATTTTTATCAAATAAAAAAGCTAAAAATATTTGTGACTATGGAAAGTATTTCTTTCATATAATATATATTTTTGGAATAGAGTAATATTCTTATACCTTCTAGAGGAGGGGACAACATTCTCTTGGTTTTCTTAAAAGTACAAATAATCTGTTCCTATAAATTCTTTGATTTCAAATTAACAGCAGTAGATCATATAACTAATATCAAAAAAGTAATGTTAGAATGCTGATGTCATTTTTTCATAATTCTAGTCTCTTCACAAGTTTGTTTATGTGAAAATACTGAAATTATTTGCATGCCATTTCTCTCTTTAATGAACCTGAATTTATATTTCTGCTGTACAATATGAATTCAGTGCTCTCGAAGGGCAAAATGTTGAACTAGTCCTGTGGCAGGAAAGAGAAGCTTCTGCCTTGTTTTACTGTTGTTCTTTAATTTTGACCAGGAAAAAAAAGCCCTTGTGGTACTAGAGTGAGCATTGCATTCTGTTATTGCAACCTACAGACAACAAAATAACATAGTGGTGGATTTCATGTGGAGGCTTTACTTGGCTTATTAACTCTCAGTGTTCTTATTGCAGAAATGCCAGCAATCGGTATTTTTCTGGCAATGAATGCAGTAGTCTACACAGGATTTTTATAAAGGAACATTTTTCAGCATGTTTTTCTTGATATCCTTTACTGTTAACAATAAAATATAACTTTAAGTTTTGAAAACTGAGCACTAAGAAGGCAAAATCTGCAGTTAAATAGTTATAAATTTTGACATCTCGAGAAAAAAAAATCTCTACCATCTACATTGTAACAATTTAAAGTTGAGAAAACAAGATTAAAAGGAAAAAAAAAACAAAACTATCTATTAATATTCATAGTGCACAAAGTAAATCTGATTAATTTATTTGGAAGGAACATGCCACATAGCTCTGGGTCAAAAGATCTCTTGCTATTGGTTTGGCTCAATTTTAGCCAAAGATTTTACCACTTCTGCTTTTATTGTCTAAGCTTTGATTTGAAATGGCATTGAATAGACTAAGACCAATTTTTCTTTCCATTCATTGCAGGAAGGTTAAGCCTAGAGAAGAGAAAAAGGAAGAAGGGAAATAATTTTCACATATTTTCTAATATACTTTATCAACCCCACAGAGAATGAAGTGAAGTCTTTATTTTGTTCATCCCCTTAAAACACTGCAGTTTTTAAAATATATCATATCACCTTCAGGCAAAATCTCTATTCCAATTAAAAAATAAATATTTCTTCTTGTGTTTACCTGCTAGATATTGATCTGATGGCCAAATATTTACTATATGCTGCTGGCCAACATAATAGAATAAAGAAATTAGATAAAAATGGTACTAACAATGTCTGTAAGCTTTAGCAAATTGTGTTATTTTAGGAACTACTCTTGACAATTTAACTAAGATTTTATTTTAAATGAACAATTCGGGTGACGAAGTTAGCAATCCAGTCACTTTTACTATACAGGCAAAAAAAAAAAAATCTTGCAGACAGGGAGATGAAAAATTACTATCAACTCAGGCTAAACAGACAATGAAATATTAGTGGGTAAACAAACTTCCCTCGCTTTTTGCTGTGCAAACAGCAGTCAGTTCAGCAGAAAGAGGAATGCTGATGGTAATGACAAAACAACTAAGTCAATTGTTCACATCAGTACGTAAAGCTTCAAAGTTTACAGATAACACAATCACTACCGTTCATAACACTATGTTGACTTCTCCTGACATGTGTTTAAACCTTATCTTATAAAATGTATAA
Source organism: Nesospiza acunhae (assembly GCA_013398715.1). Classification (NCBI taxonomy): domain Eukaryota; kingdom Metazoa; phylum Chordata; class Aves; order Passeriformes; family Thraupidae; genus Nesospiza; species Nesospiza acunhae. The sequence continues at coordinate 681,474 of VZSU01000448.1, read as the reverse complement.
TTTTTAAATAATGTAATCTCACCTTCTTCAAAAGTATCTTATCTTTTATTAACTTTTTTTTTTCCCCCAAGAGTGAAATAACAACACAATCAGCAGCCTATTGAAAGACTTAGCAGAATGTGATATTTGCATTGCAGGAGAGTGATCACCATAAAAAATGTGTGTTAGTGCGTACATTAAAGTCCAGACAAACAGTACATACTGACTATATATAAAAAATACCACAAACAGGATGTTCCACTGACTTTGCTTCTCTGTTCCTGGCCAAATAAATCTATTCCTTATCATACAATTTTACACATACTTTCTGCATGAGTCAGGGTACTATTTTATTATGATGGTTTGAAACTGTTGTAACTACTAAAGTCTCTGTTGGGTCTAGAAGATGCCTGTATTCTTAGCTCTTTCACAGGTCAAAGATAAACCAAATTTAGATATAAACATATCGCTTAAGAATATTTAGAGCTTATTGAGATTCACGGCAGTGAGTATTCTGAGTTAAATAAAGTTGGGATCCACAGACATATTAAGGTTGGACAAAGAACTCTGAGGGTATCTATGTTGTTATCCTCCCAGTTCCTGGTCTTTAGCCTTGTCTTAGAAAAAGAAAAAAAAGTTATGATATGCACAGTAAAAAGTTATTAAAATTTTAGATTGGCTGCTTGGAAGCTCCCTGAGATGAGGTTATGAACTTAAGAATAAGGCCTATTATTTGTAACACAGTTTACTTTTACCATTCTCTACCTTTTGACCGGACAGAATCCTGTTTGTTTTCAGGGCAGGTTAGGGAACTAAAGTTGTGCATGTAATTTGTGCTCCAGTGTGCACTTTCCTTTTAGACATGTGTTGAAAGCATTTCATGAATGAATCTGAATCACATATTGTGACAATGCTCATCTTCTTTGTTTATTGCATAACAATCACATAACAATCAAGCTTTGCAACTGATCTTGCAAATGCATTGCCTCCTTCTAAACAAGCAACATTTTAAGCTACACAATATGCTATATATATATATATATATGACATTATCTATATTATGATGTCTGTTTCTGCGGCTTAAAGTTTATATTTTGTTAGAAGACTCTAATATAGTGTAGAAAGGTATAGCAAAAAAATTGAAAAAAGACTACATTTGTTATTTCTTTTTCCACAGCTATATTACTTTTGCCTTTTTTCCCTCATGATTTTCAGTCACTACTTCTTCCCTTTGGCTAAACAGAACATAAACTCATGTAATGAAACTTTTTTATTATTTATTTATATGCAATGCAACTGTGAAATTAGGCTGACATTAATTTTTTTTTTCCTAAGTAGCTATATAGTTCTATGCATTCCTAAGACAGAGTGGTGAAGGAGTCATGAAAGGAGAATCAGAATTAGAATGCAGAAGGATCTTGCATTTGAATTAACATGATATTGTGACAAGCCAAAAGATTTGATGAGGTAATGCATATACTCCATGGTCCTGAATGGTTGTACTAGTCCATGTGGAAAGCTCACTTATCACAATCAATTAATGTAGATATTTGAACCACTAGCTGTTTATCACTTTGACAGATAGTCTCCCCAATTTCTTCAGATTCAGACATCTGTACAACAGGCTGTACTAAGAGAGGTTTTATAGATGATGCAATAGAAGAATGTGAATCAAAAAAAGCTGAGATCACTCATTTATTGATTTGACTTTTCATGTTCAATTATTTAGTTGATGGATGATGTTAGGTGTAAAAAGTAACAAAAACAGGACTAAACTATCTCCATCTTTTGCTAATGGTTTATCAAGATGTGTGGGATGGATTTGCATTTGTCTGGGGGCATATTTTCCTCATTTTTTTCTAGTATTTGCAAGTATCCTACCCATTTCAATATCCATGAATCATGAAAGATAAGGATACAATGCAAATGTTTTATTTCATTATTTATGAGCACCAGAAATTAGTTTTCTTCCTTAGTACTTTGAGATCTGTTTTTCTAAATTTGTTATCTGATCTGTTCAGAACTTGGCCTGGGTTTTTACGGGCAACTGTTGCTAATTTGATCCTCTTTGTATCCACCCATGTTCTACTTTTTTGCCCAAGGCCAAAGTTAAGGTGCTCTCAAAAGTATCCTTTTATAGGGAAGTTGCTTTATTCTCTTCTCATGCATCCCTGTTATACAAGTACTATGATTTTTTACACATAGAATGACAATTGGGATGTACCTTTTTTTTTTTTCCTATATAATTTATTATGGTACTACAATAAATGAAGTTTACATGGCAAGGAACCTTGAAGGTGTGTTCAGCTTCCATGACCTATTGGCCAATCCTCCTTTGATGCAACCCAGGGTGCAGCTGACCTTCAGGACTGCGAGGGGGGCATCCCATCCTTCTTTTGTATCAATGGCACCACCCACCCACATGTCATCTACAAACCTGCTGAGGATTCTCTTGATCCCACTGCCTGTGTTGCTGACAAAGATACTAAAAGGCACCAGTCCCAATACAGAGCCCTGAGGGAACCACTCAACACAAGCCCCCACCTGGACATACAGCCTTTGACCACAGCTCTCTGGCTGTGTTCATCCAGACAATTCCTTCTCCACCAAACAGTCCATCCTTCAAATCCAGGTGTCTCCAATTTGGTAACAATAGTGTCATGTTTTCAACTGCCTGTTAAAAACCTTCTGTAGTGGTTTAGGGAGATGACATCAGGTGACCTTCCCTTGTCTGTCATCCCAGTCACTCCATCTCTAGAAGGCCTCCAGACTGGTCAGGCACAATTTGCCCTTGATGAAACCTGCTGGTTACCTCAGATAACCTCCTAGTCTAGGCCTAGTGGCCTAGGCACTGCATATGCCTAGCCATTGTTTCCATAAGGATCTGCTCCATGACCCTCCCAGGCACAGAGGTGATGGTGACAGGTGTGAAGTCACCCAGGTCTTCCTTTCTCCCCCTTTTTTTAAAAAATAGGATCCTTTTCCCAGTGACTGGGATCCTCACCTGAGCACTATGAATTTTCAAATACCATAGAGAGTGACTTGTCAATAACGTCAGCCAGTTCCTTCAGGACCTTCGAAGCCACCTTGAGAGAACCCATAGGTAAATATGTGGCTACTGAGTTTCTCCAATAAGTCCTGAATCTGCACTTCCCTTACAATGAGATGGACTTTGCTCCCTCACCCCCACCTGTAGGGAGACCTGGAAAGGCAGAATGAGACTAGAGGCCAAGGTGAAGAAGTTACTGACTATCTCAGCCTTCTCTGTATTTGTTACCCATTCTTCTTTCTCTTTTATTGGTTGGGTACACTCTCCTTGGCCGGTCTCTTCTGACTTAAATATTTATAGAAAAGCTTCTCATTACTCTCATATGCTTCTCAAGTCATGTACCATTCCATCTGTCCCTCACCTTTCCTGACTCCAGTCTTACATATCGAAACTTTGTCCCTCTATTCTTCCCAGGAAAAATGTCCCTACTACCACTGACTGTGCATTTCCTTCTCATTTCCTTCTTATCTCCTGTGTGAGGAGCAGGTGTTTCCTCAGCTGTGCCATTTTCTGACCTGCCTAATTTGATTTTCCACACACTGCGATGGAGACCTCTTGTACTCCAACAAAAATTACTTTAAAGATAGCTCTGGACATCCTCATTGTCGTTAAGAATAGTTTCTCTGGGAATCTCATCCATTGTTTTTTTAAACAGATGGAACTTTACTACTCTAAAGTTCAGGGTCCTGACTTTTCTCTTTGCCAAGCTCAAGATTATGAATTTAAAGATAATAAAGTATCTTCATACATCTCCAACACTGTCTTCACAACTGTCTAGAAAAAAGTATATAATTAGAAGTCACAAGGGCCTGTGATCTGTGCCTTTTCCTTAGAATTTCTTGGACATTGCCTGTCTCCTTCCTGTTTTGGTTTTCTTAATTGTAAAATAGAAATAATAATAATTTCTTAGCTCAAGGGAAATACAAATCAGTGGTCTATGGAATAACAAATGTGTAAATCTTTATTTTCTAACTAACTTATTGGGCTTTATTTGTGAAAAGAAATTGTAATAAATCAAAAAGTACACATTAAATCTGCAAAGTGTAGAAAATAGTAATAATTGTCTTAATCAGGAAATGTGGTGATAGATTTGGGGTTTTTTATTGTATAGACAATAGTATAGTGAAATAATGTGGTCTGTCTGAAGAGAGGTCTTCAAAGACAAAACCAGATGCACTGATTTCTGTGTGGCCAGATGAAATTATGTAATTGAAATATATGCCTACCTGTTATAAAGGGGAATAAAAATAAACAGAAATTAAACTAATGAGAACAGAACACTGGTAACAGCAGCCAAAAAGGAGACAGATTGGATAAATATTACTGAAGAGCCCTAAAAATACCCTGGCACATTACAGACATGCAGTGTAAAGTGATAAGCAAAATCAAGATCAATGGGTTTTGAAACATCCTCACATAAAATAGAATTTACAGATTAATGAGGACTTTTTCTGCCGCACTTCCTTTTCAGTTATTATTGTATTCAGTTTTCATAGAATACTTTTGAGTGCATAATTGCATTCCATGCTCCAAGAATAATTAATAACATTTTTTTCTTTAAATACCTTCTCAGAATATTTTTTTTTTCACTGCTTAGATTTAATATAAATTTTTCCTTTGGCATAAATTTTTTGTAATTTTATTTTTTGTTAAAACCAACCACACTGCCTATGAAAATTAAGAATTTGTGAAACCTTTAGTATTAGACAGTTACGACTAGAGAAAAATATGTTTATGAAAGGTTACAATATAATGCCAAGCCAAGATTACAGAGGTCTTTTATATAACCTTGTGTAATACTGATTCCCACACAATCATTTCTTTTGAGAGTTCTTGGCTGAAGAATTGATCTCATAGCATGATAAAGACAAGACTCTTCAGAATAAGAATACAAGCCAGGAACTATATAGATAAATCAAAATATTTTCTATGTCACATATCTTTTTTCTCACTATTTTTTTAAGTCTACAAAGAATAGTGGTAGATAACATTAAGTCACCTTAAAATACTTGCATTTATGTTCCTGTTCCACTTCTTCTTTGATCTTGAGTAAGTGACTTAAGATGCAATTTTTGAATAAATGAAGTTAAACTCAGAGACAACTAGGAGGTGTGAGTCTTCTTGCATCTTAAAAATCTGAAGGACAAATGTACGCAGAATTTGCAGCTGAGGAATTTATAGTGCTGAAGAGTCCAACAGCTGCCCCTGAATACATTGGGTATATAAGCAACAAAGCCATGCTCAAGAAATCCTCTATTCAATGTAAAAAATCCTACTCCTCAAGGAAAACATAAACATGATTTCAGATGATATTTCTTACCATTTTTTCATCCAGATTTGGAAAGAAGGTATTGCCCAGTTCCTATGAAATTAACATTTTTGTTCAACTTGTTTGGGAAGTCTGCACTGTGACATCTGAATCTGACCTACTTCTGCATCTGAAGTCATACTCCAAATATTTTAAAATGTAGTGATTAACCTCTAGTTACTCAAACCTCTCATTTCTGAAAGAAGTTCAATAGCACCTTCCAGAAATGCCTTAAGTGTTCTCAGACACTGCTAAAGAGAGGCAGTAAATAGCTAACATAACTGTCACATTTATGACAGGCTATAACAAACTTAAAGAATTTAGCCCATATAATTAATCTGCACCTGATATTCCACAATTAGGTTGAAGTGTTTTTTAGGGCAAAAGAAAATATCTGAGGCAAACATGACATCATTTCAATTTTGCTCCAGATGAACATTTTACCTGTTTGTGAAATTTTTCAATAATTTTACAGTGCTGCTTGATTATAGACTGTAGCAGTAAAAATAGCAGAATTTAGCCCCTTTGTTAAGAGCAGACAGTAAAGAAACTATCAAACATACTCCACCACCATCACCAACATCACCAACCCCCTCACATACACACATCTGCAGCCTGCCAGCTTATTAGGGCTAATATTTACCAACATGACTACCAACCCCAAGAGATATGTCAAGCAAAAGGTAAGCAGAGGCTGGTGATATGTCCATTTGAAAGTGCAAACATGTTAAAATAAAGTCTGCACTTCAAAGGAGTCTGCCATGGTGAAGTCACCAGCAGGACTCCAACAATGCAATTTTTATAAATGAGTGCCCAGTAAGCTAATATACTTTTTGAATACAAGTCTTTTGTGCCAAATGATAAAGTACAATCATTATCAATCTGGAAAAATGAATGAACTTTCAACAAGAATTGACGGTGCATAATGTGTATGCACTTTGTCAGTGCTGCACATGGCACAAAGGAGAGTTATCTGAAACAAATCCCTCCTGTAAAGGAAGAATAGGAATCAGTAAATATATAAAGCAGTTATCACACAGGGTGATAACATTTATGATGTGTCGATTGTATTGTGTGTAATATACAGGACAAATTAATTTCATATGGGTAAGTGTTTATTGTCCACATGTGCACCAGCAGGCAGGGTAGCTTAAGAAAATTTCATGCTGAGACAGCTCTCATCTTCTACCTGTACATGAGGCAGATTTTATTGCTATCCTAATGGAATTTCCACTTTCTTTTTCTCACTGGGTGCAAGGCTTGGATCATTGCATTAAATTCTTTCTTTTAAACAAACTCTGGTGTCTTTCGATCAGACACAGAAATGAGACAGAAAACTCAGTCTCATTTAACGGAAAAAATATCAGATCTGCACTAGCTTTGATGTCACAAGTTTGCCTGTAGTGACAGAAGAAAGGAGAAAAGAAAGTCAGAATTGAAGTCCTTGCAAAAATCGCATGCAACATTCTGATGTAGAAAAATCAGCATAACAACAGACTTATTTGGCATATCTAAAAGAAAAGATTTCTACAAATTCTCTATCCTATAACATCTAGCAGCAATAACTTAAATAATGTAATTGCATTTCCTGTGAAAAAAATTAGGGTTTTTTATTGTAAACAACACTAATGTATGATATAAAATTTGAAATCTACCTGATCCATGCTTCTGACCCCAGCAGGGACCTTTGCAAACATTTTAGAGGAAATGAAAGAATTCAGCTACTGATAAAAACCCATAGGACAGCAACTTAAAAAAAATGTATACAACACAATAAAAAAATGCCAACAGCTATAACTCATATTTGTCACATTCTCTTACCCACTGGAAAGCAAATTATCAGTATGTCTTATTCCATGACAACTATGTCATAAATAAGGCGTAGGTGCAAGTTACTTTAGATTGTGTACTGAAGTTCATTTACTGAACTGTCCTATTTTCATTTCTCTACATTCAGACTCTACATGCAAAAAATCTGATGGCCTACTGTAGCTGTGAATTGAATTCTACAGATGTGTGCAAACCTCTGTGACTTCCTTCAATGAGAATAAATCAGTAAATATGATTACATAAGTGAGATGGTGTATGTACATCAGCATATGATGTAATTGCTCCTTTTTTCTATTTATTTGGGACTGTATACCATTGTGTAAGTAGCACAGTTAAAACACCATTTCCTGATAAAAGAAGGATGTTGATATTATCCATATCTTTAGAAATTAAATGACTTTTGTTCTATTCAGGAACTCTAGATGAAGAGAAATCATAGAATTACAAAGAGATTAAATCTGGGGAGATAAATTATTTTATAGATATGGTAATTAGGTGACATTGTGATAAAAACCCTAGAAATATGATGGATAGACTTTGCAATACAATGTTTCACTGATATTGTTTCTGCAGACATGCTCATTCTTTCCTCTTCAGAACAATATTCAGCTGCTAATCTCTTTATACATGTACTTGTTCTTTGCCCTTTTGGTCTCATTCAGAGCCACATGAATCACTCCCATTCCAGTTCACATAGCATTCTATGAACATTGCTGATGGTTCAGCTAGCACACAAATCACAGGCAATAAATATGTAAATTGTTCATTTTCATGTCAACATGACGCCTTCAATAGACTTTTCGTGCGCAAAGAGAGTTGCTGGAAGTTAGGCACCTTCTAAGAAATTAAGCATGACTAGGAGAAGTTTACCCTGGTTATTGATAAAATCAATATAAATCATCAAATACTTAGCTATTACTTGCAGATGCTAGTATAAAAATTATGGGATTCATGGAACATATAATCTTGTTTTGTCTCGGGAAAAAAAATTACACTTTAAAATTCATATAGTATACTTTTGTTGAAAATAATGTCTGCAGTTGGAGGCATTGAAATCTGAGCTTCAGAGAGCAAAGAACGGAATTTAAAGAAAATGGTTAATTTGTGAGATGCTGCACAAAAGCAACCTAAATATGAAAACAATCCATAACCAAATTATACTAGAAAATTTTACTTGGCAATTTCTCTGTTCTCCTAACACTTTAATTTTTCTTCTTCATCGTTCCTGCTTGAAGGCAACTGTGCAACCATTATGGATTAGTATGTCCTAAATTCACCAAAGTAATCATCTTTGCTGTTGATATAGCATATTACAGTGCAGAGGCTATAAATCTAGAGAGTTAAAAGCATATTTTCTTCAAAAAACCGCAACCAAAAAAATTCTTAAATTCTGCACCTATCTGCACACCCACCACCAAAAGAAAACTTGCCAAAAAATCACAAGTCAGTTCAGAGGGTACTTGTCTACAGCCCATTTTTCAGAGCTGAACTTTAAAATAGATACCATTTTCTATTGTATTTTACAACATGTCCAGTTTATAGTTTAGGGCTGCTTTATATATTTCAGTTGTCCCTTTCATAATCACAATGTTGACTTTGGAACAGTTTCAGATTATATGCTTTCTATCAAATTTTCTTTAAAATACCTCAATTTTTAGACCTTTGGACGTCTATCTTGAATATTAAATAACTACCAGATGCTCAGCAGTCAGCATTTCCACAGCCTTCCCTGCTTGCTGTGTTGCATTTTACCTCCCATGTCTCCGGACCCCGTCTCACACAGCCTGACTCGGTGTCATGTTAAACAGTTTTGCTGCTGCTGAGCTGCCTTTCCTGCCCTGCACTCTGTGTGCAGCGCTGATTGCTACCATGCAGACCTATTTTTTGCTGTACAGCCGTGTTCATGCCTCAGTGATTTCACCTTCTCAGCTTTTACTGCTAAATGACTGCGCAGCCATAGTAATACAGTAGGTAAGGCAACTGCTTTCTGCCTCAAAAGCATGCAGCTGCTGTCTTTCTCTCTGAATCTGAGATACTGTTTGACATGGTACTTCACAAATACCAATATCATTTGGTGTGTCCATGATTAGTTCACCTTGCCAGCATGTTGAGCTCCTACAGCAATTAGCAACTGCCACTGCATATATTAATTTAATAAGGTAATGTCAGATCTTTGGTGTTGGCTAGTAGTGGGGGATTCAGACATATTTTAAAAAAAGACTTTGCACAAGAAAAATATGTGAGTAAGCTTGTAAAGTGTGTCTTCCTTATTCCTTTCAGTTAGCACAAAGCTTGTTCTCTAAAGAATGATAGTTTACATTAATCATTAATGGCTATTGAGTGTATGGTGTTGGTAGAAGCAATATTCTCCAATAGTTATTCCTGTGGTTTTTTTTTTTAATTGGAAATGTTTCTGTCGTCCATCAGTTTGGGGACTGACTTTAGAATTAAATCAAAAGACTGACTGCCTTTTGAAGTTTCTGCTAAATTTCACAGAATGTCTCCTTTTACAGGTCAAGGTCTAATTTCTCCATCATTCTGCTTCTCTGTGATCTCATTTTCCTCTCTCACCTAAATGAAACCTTTGAGATTCTGAGAGTCTCATTTTATATTGAAAGAAGGCAAGCAGCCACAGGATGAGAGGACAGAGTCTTAAGCTGTACCAGAGAAGGTTTATGTTATGTATTAGGAAGAACTTCTTCACAGGAAGGGTGATTAGAAATTGTAATAGACTGTCCAGGAAGGTTGGTGGAGACTCTATCCCTAATGGTATTTAAGAAGAGGCTGGATGTGGCACCTTAGTGTCATGGTCTGGTTGACATGCTGGTGTTTTGTCATGGGCTGGACTCGATGATTTCAGAGGTTTTTCCAGACTAATTGATTCTGTGAAAATGTCACACACGATTGTTTTCTAAATCAACTACGTTGATTTTCTGTCATCTTTTAGACTATCTACTAAATTGTTAGACTATCTAATGTCTATAAAATCCTTCTGAATATGTGGTTGTTTCTCTGATGTGTGTTCTGACACTGACTTTTGGTACCAGCCCTCCAACCTGTGCCATCAATCTGGAATGGCTGAATTCCCTCACTATCCAGAAAGGTTGAGTAGAGTCTCAGATCTGACTTTTGTCAAGCACAGATTTCAAATCCAGACTTGAATAAACCTATTAAAGTCAAATAGGACCAGAATTTGCAATCAGATTGCAGATGTTTCCTCAAAAAAACATAAAGAGACCATGATTTTATTTAATAGAAACCTGTAATGTCCATTGAAAGGCTGTCATTTACCTTTCTGAAACTTTGAAAAGAAGATTTATGAATTTATGCATAAATCTTCAAGCATGTTTGCTTGAAGACATTGTCTTGATAGTCTCAAGACTATGGATATATAGTCAAGAGTCTGACTGTAAGACTCATGGAGGATGAATGTCAGAGTAACATTTCTAAATATTCAGGGAAGAGGTGGTTTGGAAGTAACCATGAATTTAGCAAGGCTAAATCACGTCTGTCTGACCTGATTGCTTTCTATAATAAATTCCAAGATTTTGGGACAAGGAGAGGCCAGAGGATATCACCTACATTTACCGCAACCTGACTGGATGGCTGATCTCAGGGAGTCTTGGCAAATAGGTTGTAGGCTGCCTAGAACCTGGTGAGACATGGTGACCATACTATGACATAACTTGCTTAGCATCTTCCCCAGTGGAAGGAACATTTGCTTCTCTTTCTGGCTGGAGACATGAAACCAGGAAAGCTGGTCACTACTGGAGAGCAGGGTTGCAATCCAGGGGAACTGGGTCATGTTGCTGGAATGGACCTTGTGCATTTCAGCATGGAGAAATGCCAAGCCCCGCTTCTGGGAAATCAAAGCCTCAGGCAGAGGGGCAGTCCAGACATGGCCTGGCTGGGCAGCAGCTCTGCAGAAACAGCCCTGTGACCCTGGGGGACAGTGAGCACACCTTGGAGCTGACAGGAGCCCCCCTGGGCATGGCAAATGGCATTTGGCGCTGCAGGCACAGGAACTACTGAAAATGGCATTTGTTCTCTGATTAGTAGCAGATTTTTTGCATTGGAAAAAAAGTAGTAATTTACTTATGCTTACTTAAATGTATATTATTCTTGTCTGTGACTCCTCATCTCAATGGATAAGAACAAAAAGTACATTTTTCCCCTTTAAACAGAGAAGAAAATAGCCTTATTTTCCAATGCTGCATATTTATGAAAGACAAGGAAAGCCTTTCTAGGTACCACTTTGGAAAGGAGACTATCTAAACAGCAGGCTAAGACCACAGTCAGAAAGCTGGTGAGGTTCCACTGCGAGGAAGCAGCAGCATCAGTTAAAGAAAGTTGGAAGGAGGAGAGCCTGAATGCTGGAATTGCTGAACATTGGGATAAAAGGGAAACAAAAAAGGATGCAGGTGAGATGACAGATAACAAGACAGATTTCAGCGGGATCTAAAAGNTTTCCCTTCCTCAGATGCTGGCTTTGCCCTCATTTAAATTGACCATTAGTAACAGCATTTTGTGCAATTTGTTTATGTTTATTAAAGAAGGAATTTTTTTAGTAGCTACAAGCCTATTTTGTAACCTTATAATCCTGTATAGTTGGTGTCTGTAGCATAGACTCAGTATGTCTGTAAATCTAATTTGTGAGCTTTACTGCTGTAATAAGCAATGTAGTCCAAGAGCATAGACTGAATAAAATTTGAAACACAGAATGAATATTTGAATGTAGAAGTTAGACCTAGCTTTGAAAAATGCCCAAAGCTGGTAGGGTGAATGAAATTCCATTTCTTGCAGGTCTGTAAACAGTGAAGAGTGTTTATTTAAGCAAGGTACTTATTTGGCTTGTTTCTACCTTATTCTCCTATATTAGCAGCCACTATATTATCATCATGTACAAACTCGATGCAGAATGTAGTCTTGAACTATAGTCATCTGCCTTTCTTAGTTAATGAGTATCTACATATGATAGAAGAAAAAGAGATATGTAATTTTGGGAACCATCTAATTTTAGTAAACTTATTGGAATATAAATTGTCAAAGTATTGCACATTTTCTTCATAAGATACGGCTGCCTAGTAAAATATATTTTCTGGGGACTTTGTCAGGATTAGAACAGAGATGTGAGTGTTGCCAGAATGCGTTTTAGGTGTCTGGACATTGACAAACATGCTGTCAGAGCACAGTTAGCTGACAGTCTGGAAAGCATGAAGGTAATGCAATATTTTCCACAGTAGCCAGATTTTGCTTCCAGAGTAACAAGTTAAAATTAACTCATACAGTTTCATATTTAATGGAGATTTGCTATTTTAACTACTAATATTTTGAAAAGTAAATAGAAGACAGTGAAAATAAAATTGAGTATAACTTTTGTGTTTCAGTAATTGCATTTTGAAATTAAGAGATATAAAGAAAAACTTCCAAGTCTGAATAAGGGAAAAACTGTATCTAGAATATACTGGAAAAAGCAGAGGAGAAATTTAAAAGTATGAAATTTCTAAATATATGATGTTTCCAGACCAGCTTCATAGTAAGACTATAAATCTGCGTACCTTGAGCTTGTACTGACAAGGAAGGCTGTATCTGCCTCTGTTTTACTAAAAGTAAGCTAAAGCAATTTTGATTAACAAAGGCTGTGAAGTGTCACAGAGTTAATGGCATCCTGAGAGGTAGGGCGTATCAGTTAGATTTAACTCCTCCATGGAAAGTAGTTCATAAATAAAATCTCAAGATCTCCTGACAAAACATTTTCTAAGAAAAGTAAAATTATAGGTGTATTCTTGACAGTAAAATTTATACTAGAAGCAGTAAAAAGAACTTTATTAACATAAACAAGTCAAGTATCTTAATCCCTCTCAGATTTTCAGTTTCCCAGAGAAACTCCTATGCTTCTCTATAAGATGAACTCTGGAAAAGAGAGTTATCTTGCTTATAATTTAGTCTTGGAGGAGACCCTTGACAGCATCTTTTCGAGCAATACTTTCTCTCAAAAGGCATTAAAAGGGTTTGTGCCACTTCTCCTCATGGAATGCAGTTATAGCAACGGTTGAATTTCATTGTAGTTCTGTAGGAAAAAGACAATGGAAATATGTATGGAAAGAGTTAATTTTTGGGCTAACGCAGATTCTCAATTATTTATCAGATTTCATGAAATTTGAAGGGCATTAAATGAAGGCAGCAGTACTGTCTCCTGTATCAGGTTGCTGTCTGACACCCAAATAACGGAGAGAGACCACTTCTTCATGTCTTTGCCACCAAACGTTGTATGGCTGGTGAAAGTTGTCAATAATTGCTGGGTTTTTTTTCCTTCCTGAATGCTCATAGCCTACTTCAAACAGTCCTGGTAGTACAGAATCAATACCTTAGCGCCAGTAGCCACGGCAAAACTGTTACCATTTCTTTCCTCCCAAAGCCACTAAAAGTTCCAGCAAGCACACACAGCATCTCCTTGGCAAGCTCTTTCTGTCTTCTACAAATATCAAACAGCTTTTTCAGCTGTTTCCGCTCCTAGGAGGATGCTGTGTCTGAGAAATAAATTGAGACAAGAGAAGGTAATGAGGTAAAATATTGCCTAGTCTTTATATAAATGACATCAGGACACTAATTCAAAATACCAGTGATTGTTGAATTGGCATCCTGACCTGCTGAAACTGGGGCAGGAAAATGCCAGTTGCAGAAATGGACAATGAAATACTTTGGGTTTACTCTGACTGTAAACAATACACCCTTCCCAAGTTTCTCTTCTCAGACAAAGTAGACGCACAAGCTTGTGTTCAGCATGTCAAAGACAGAACCATTTAAAGGTATGATTTTATATAGACACATTTATTCTACCCTTTAATTAATCAACTGAATGCATCATTTTTTACTTCAACTCATTCATCACTTCTCAATTTGTTGTGTCATTAAATATGACATTTCCACATTTGGAAAAAAAAATCAGGCTATAGCACCAACTGCATTGTACTCCCTCTACTAAATAGAAATCATGATTGACAGCTCGAGTCCCAGAAGGAATAATTTTCAGTAAATAGGAAATACATAGTGTTCATTATTGGCTTTAAAATATTTGGAAAAAAAAAAGTGAAGTGAAACAATTTTCATGTTTCTGGTTCATGTATTGTGATGTATTGTTGCTCCTGTCTCTATTACTCAACGTATGCCTTTTTTTTTCCCCCACTTTGAATCTCATGGTGTGGTCACTGCAGAAAAAAAGGATAAACAACAAATTTACCACAGTTTGGCTAAAGTAGAAAAGCTGTCTTACTTACTAAAGTAAGTATTGTGTTAATCACTTGTCTGTTTTTAAGAGATCTATTTATTAGGAGCATTATTTTTGAGTGCAGAGTTAGTGGGCAGGTTAAGAGTGTGATAGCTAAGAAATTTTAAAGAAGAGAGTTTACTACAGTCACTGCTTCTAGTTCACAGCCATTACAACTCTTCCTGTTAGATATTTATTCGTGACACATTTGGGGTTCTTCTGTTATTAAAAGGCAGGAGGAAAAACAACTCTGAGATAAACACCAGTAAAATAATTATTTAAATGGTTGATAAAGATTTGAGCCTAGATCTTTCAGGTTTGGATACCTTCTTTTAGTCGGTAAATCCATGGCAAATCTAGGGAGTAAGACATTCTTCAGTCTAGCACCTTTAAATGTGAGCGCTGGTCTTCTTTTGGTAACAATGAAAGGCTTGAATTATGGGTCAAGTTCACTGCTAGTGAAAAAGCCCAGCATAAGAGAATATTGCCAATGTAGAACCTCTTTGTTTAACAGTGGAATTTGAATAAGACTGGTTTAGATTGTCAAGTTCCTTCAGAGATAGCAAGGAGTAGTCAGCTCACTAAAACTGTCATGGAAAGGTTTTTCTCTGCTATTTAAAATCTTCATGTCTGAAAACCAGGGTCATATGTATAAAGTAGTTACAAGGAGTTGAATTTTTAACTTTTGTCAATAACTTTTGTCAATACTTGGAAGAGACTAAACATTTTAAAATCATATCAAACATTTTCAAAGAAAAGGCCATTTTGATATAATAATAACATACATCTCTTAGAAAATGCAATTCAGTATCAAGTATGGGGTTTTTCCCTTTAATTTTTACATCAGAATACTGTCAAAGAGCTGGTTTTTTCACAGGGAAGTTTCTATTTTGATGATTTGATGAGTTTTTTAAAATATGATTGCCTGGAAAATTCCTCATAATCTCCACAGCTGACACTGCAGCTAAAGACTAAATTCTGTCACTTAGGCAAAGCTTCCCACTGTGATCCTTTGAGGGGAGCACAACTTGCTCCACGAGGCAGCTGTGCCTCAGTGAGGTGCTGGAGTGTGGAGTGATGGCCTAATCCCCTCCCTCTGCTCTTTGTGCCTTGAGGCTATTCAGAGCTGTGAGAAATATCTATACCATAACCACATTTATGTGGACTTTTTCACCTATTCCAAAGTCCTGGCTATCACTGCCAAGCAGATTTAGTGACATATATTTTCACATGCTTCAAGGCTGATTTGCAGTGTCACTGCAGAAACATAATATTACCAAGAAGAAAAATTCACAGGAAATCAAGATCCTGCACTTCCATAATTTCTCTTATTTACAATAATGATGTTTTAGTTGTAGCTAAACTCTACCAGGAGTTAATCTTGAGCATTAATTTATCCTTTTTTTATAGTCAATGTACATTACCACTTGCATTCCCTGTTTCTTGTCAATATTGTGGCTCATGCAGTACTTAATGAAAAATGAATTTAATTGTGCCCCTTAATCTCAGTAGATAACTCCCACAAATATAAAAATAGAAGAAACTCATTTCTATTGAGATAGAATGTAGGCAGTATTCAAATATAAACTTGCTCTGAAATTTACTAAGATATTTAGACAAATTTTAGAGATTCACAAGGTTAAATTATCAGCCTTCTAGATTTGGGGGCAACTGCCAAAAGAGGCCAGCCTATGACTCTTTTTCACATACTCTCTAATATCTTTCTACCTGTGCATAGAAATGTTTGTGCTGATGTATACTCAACTATAATGAATGCAACATTTATCATCACATCACAGAGTAGTTCTCGTATGCAGGTATGAAGAAATCTATTCTGTTGAAAGGAGAAATTGTGAGTACAGTATAAAAGGAGTTCAGGAAATGTATGTCACTATAAACACCACTTTCAAGATTATGCATTGTGTGATCTCCTTCAGACATGTGAAAAGACAGGAATAAATGCAACCATTATAAACTACTGAATAACATACCTCTTCTAAAGTTTTGTATTAATCATCCAGTCCTTAGAAATTCTGGTAACAATATTTTTCTTTTCCATTATATGTATTTTTATATTAAGTATCATTGACAAACATTGTTTAGATAGAAACCTAATGTCATTTCTCTGAATTACATAAAGGTAAAAAGAATGTAGGAGGATAAAATCTGAATCTGAAGCCTTTGTTCTACATGAAATTTTCCATAGCTCAGTGCAGTATTTCTACAGACTGGTATACCTATGTTATGCTTCTGGATTTCAAACAAAAAATAGATACACTTATTTTATAAAGGAAATATTTAACAGCAATGTAGTTGTCACTTCTAACACACTATTTCATTACCCTAGGTAACAGTTGTAAACTGGTAGAGGCAATATTTAAGAAATCTATATCTTTTAAAGTTTTCACATAATTCTGAACTGAAAAAATGGCAGTCATTTACCAGTAAAATGAAGAATGCATCTCTTGAGATTTTTTATAAATTAGTTAAGAAAAGTTTTCACTGAACTTGGGATAGTAAGGCAAACTTTACATATCACAAAATGTCTTTGAACTATACCAACTATCTCCCATCTCCTGGTACTGAAAAATGAAGGGAAGGTTGAATTTTCTCTCAGGTCTCTAATTATATGCTTGTGGATATATTTCAGTTATTCAGTGAAAAACCAGGGCTATAATAGAGATAAAATCTCACTGTTTATTCTGGTGTGAGGATCAAGAGATCTACATCATGCTGAAGAGCACATCATTGTGTATGTCTTATAGCACTAGTATGATCCATAAGTCGTAGCTACTTTTGCAGATGGCAGTGTTGAATGACCTGGCAATCATCTTGTGGGTAAATAGAAATTTTGGAGTCTGAGGTGGCATGGCCTTCCAATTAACTAAGCAATTGGTCCTTGAGTTAAATAACAGGGGCAATGAAGAGCTGTGTTTCAACTCTAGAGTTTTAGATTTCATTAAACCACATTTTGATCATGCTGCTGTGACCACTCAATGAGAAAGAAAATAACAAAAGAATTTTACTTTTCAAATTTAAACCTCATGTGGAAGGGTTTCACTGCCTTGCCACTAAAGTCAGTGTGAATAATTAAACCATTTTTTTGCTGTTGCAGTATCTTGAAGTAGAAGTTATGAAATATAGGCTTAACTTTTACTTAACCCATATACTGAAAGAAAACAGCAGTATCTGATGTGATTTTTAAAAAAATCCTGTGTCACTGAGACTTGGCATTTTTTCTTCATCTTTTAAAATATAAATAATTTATGCTGAAAAATAAATGCCATCAATTCTCTGAATGAAACTATTTGGCCCTCATGTTCTCCCACCTTTACTCCAATACATCTTTTGGCTCTCATACCTTGTGATTGTCCATAATATTTTTTTTTTAATAGAAAAATGCCATAAGCATGAAAAAACCAAGAGTGTTGATTATCCTTCAAAAATTGTGTCTGTCTTGAGGAAGTGTCTATTTTCCCACCTAGACTATAATGAATGGATTTCCATAGAGAAACTGAAATTTTTGGCTCCCTCTGATGGTCCACTTTGGAATGATATATTCATAACTACCCCTTCAGATGCAATATTCCATTTAAATTTGTTCATAAGTTATTCTCAGATAAGAATAGTATGGCTCCATTCCCTTTCCTCCCCTTTTTTTGAGAGAGTTTTTGGAGACACTTTTAAACTTTGTATATGACTTGCCAGCCAGCCACTAGCAGATCTCTAATACTTTATGTTCTTAAAATTGCAAATTGGTATTCTAGGACTTTCTCCTTCCAGGTTTCCATAGCAACTCTTGTACAGCTTATTCATTAGAAAGAGTTCTGTTTAATTGATCTCCTAATGTATTGCTTAATAGTAACTGCTAAGCAGTCTTTTGTTTCCAGGTCATATTTAGGGTTCACATATTTGCATAAAAGCATTTCATTAGCTGAAACCAATCATTATTAGTAATTTTCTTTTTTTAGTTTAAAATAACTAAACTGTCATTGAGATTTTCTGAATAGCAAATATTTACATCTTGCTGAATGGGTTTTCTCTGTGAGCCTGGGTGCTTTGTTTCTCTGAGCAGCAAGAAAATTACAGAGCTTCAAAATGTTAATCAGGGAAGACAAAAAGAAAGTGGCTTTTTTTACAATTGAAATGAAAATGCACAGTGATGATAACCATAGGCCACAGGCAATATTTGATGACGAAGTTGTAATGGATAAATATCCTTTAAAAATCACAGTAATGCACTGCCCAACTTGAATACATTGGGATTTTTTCTATTATTCATAACAATAATTTTCTGACAGTTTAGGCTATGAAAGTTTAAAACCTCAAACAAATCCTTTTTTTCCCCAGAGTGATGCCGTCCAAAACCCTTTCCACTTAGACTAATTCTTATTATTATTATTTTTATGGTCAAATACATTAATTCATTTGGTTCTACTACTGCAGAATTTTTTGCAGAGTTTTCAGCTGGTTTTCAGCCTCAGGGGTACATGAATGTCAGACAATTCACCCAGAGTCACAGGACGAATTTTAGTCCTGGAACTAGTATTTAAATTCTCTCTAGATAATAATAGCTGTGAAAAAAAAAACAAACAAACCAACAAAAAATATATGTAGTTCAAGTAACTTAGAAAAATAGAGTGAGCCTATCTAACTTTCTCAAACATGAATGAAGAGTATACAATGTACAGCTAAATTCATGTTACACATACTATACATCTGGCTATGATTCATAATAATTGATTATAAATATCCTAAGTTCATATTCTAAAATTAGATTTTTCATTTTCTTTTAATAATTTTTCTGTTTGTGGGATTTTTGTGTTTTTTTGGGTTTTTTTTTGTTCCTAGTACTTAGAACTTGTAGTTTTCAAGATTTGTTCACAAACATGAGTCTTAAGTCTGATTATTTTACTACATTGGGTCTTTGAAAATCTGGGACTTTGAGATCTGTAATTCTCAAGCACTGAACTTCAAGACCTGTGAAAACAAGAAATAGGGGATAATTTCTGATGAATTCCCAACACTTATAAAGAATATTATTTTTTCAGATCTCAAAACAAACACAAGCAATTGTCCCTCTGAGTAGTCCAATGTTACATGTACAGCTTGAACAAAACCCACAGTATTGGGAAAATAATTGAGGGAATCAATAGTTTAAATGAAAGAAAAGATATTGTCTTTAAACTTTTATTTCCTAATAAAATACTGACAAAAATTGCTGTTGTTATTGTTTATATTATGGTATTATTGTGAAGTTATGTAGAAGGGAGAGAAATTAATTTTATTTTAATTATAAAACATAGTCCAAAATTAGTTCCTGACTCATAGCTTCGTGCTTTTGGCTTTACTGAAACAATACTCACTAGTACTTCTTGTATTAAAGATTACTTTCAAAAAAGAAGAACCTCTAAAAGAAAAACTACTTGATTGAGCTTCCTAGGAGCTCCAAATATCTGGTTCTATTTTCCATTCATTTTTTGACATTTTGTAAAGTGTTGGTATGAAGAAAAGCTGTGCCAAAAATATTCCTGAGAAGCTTCCTCATAATTATATGTAACATAAGGCAGAGTAAGTATGAACCTCAAGAAATTTCAAGATTGGCAACAATCTCTTGGCTACAGCAAGGAAATATCTACGGTCTTCAGTACTATCAATTTCAAGGGGTTTATTTTCTCTGTGAAGCTCAGCAAACTACTTCCATTTTGGTTTTTTGACCCTGTTGAAGTCTACTGACTGTGTTGGTCAGGACTCCCTGACTATAACAGGAGTTAAATGAACTTGCTCACATACAATATTATACACAAGGGCTAAATGTGGGTGAGAACTGAGTCCCACAGACAATGAATCTACAGAACAAGTGTTTCAAAGGGAATATGAAGTCATATCCATAATTGCAACTGCTCAATTCTTCCTGTGAAGCTGCCTAGAACTTGATTTTCAGTTATAAACTCTCATTTAGAACTCATCATTCAGTTATAAACATCATAATTTCTTGCACATCAAGAGTTGTTCATACTTTGATTTGTTTTTTTTTTCTTTTATCCTATTATTTTCATTGCATGCAAATACCTATGGGGTACGTATTGTGCCGAAACCTTTGCAGTCAGCATTTACACTACTTGACTATCTAAAATCTTGAAATATGGGACTCAATAAATAAAGCAACTGAAGTTGAGAAACCCAGTATGATAGAGTACAATCTGAAATTGAATCTGTGCCCTCTCTTTCTTCCTCCTGTGAATGGTACTGTCTCAGCTTACCACATCTGCTGCTGTTTTTTCCAAGTTTTATTTCCAAGTATTTATGTAGCCCTAGCATTGAACCTTCTACCTGTTAGGTGTGGTTAAGGCTACCGCTCTAATAAGATTTTCTAAATAAGCATCCAGGTTGATCAAACACTCAGGTTTGTGCTACTGGCTAGAGTGCCAATTTATGACAATACTTGTCTTTTCTCTTCCTCTACCAAAATGGTAAAATTATCATTTCTTCATGGAAAGGACCAAAACTCCACTACAAGCAGTTTCCATTCAGACCACAATGTTAATTTCTTTACATTCACAAGGTGACAATCTGTTGTTTGCGTAAATTTGACCTCCTGGGATACTGTGACTGGTGCACCTTCACTGCAAAGCTTCACATTTACCATTGCCATCAATAAAAGAAGGTAGGGATCTCAGTTGCATACCTAAAACTATAGAATATCTTGCAACATGTATTAAAGTAATATTTGCTCTAATTTGGCCAGACATCACTTCAAGCATTTTTGCTACTGTTTTCTCCTTTTTGTCACACAAAAAAAAGGTGAAAAACTTGAAGGAAACTGTTTCTTTTCTCAGTGTTGCTATTTTATAAAAAAAAAAAAAAAAGATAAATTTATCAGCTGTGGGGTTTTTTAGAACACCTTTCTAATTAATACCTTAATTGCATTGTTGGCAGATTACACAGATTTTACTAATCAATAAAACAATGATCCTCATAATGAGATTATACAAGAAGAAACTAATCATTGTCTTGTCATCAATCTTGAACATTGTTTCCCATTATTAAAATTCACAGTACTCAGTAGGCTCCTCAATAATATTTTACACCTCCAGTGTATGTTACAGCATTGATGTTTTCACTATTGACTGTGGTTTAATTTCCTTGCTAGCTGTAGCATTCTGAGTGGGATTTTGGATGCAAGTTGTAGTAAATCAGTATGAGCAACATCCGCCACAGTTACTTAGAGCATTCTCCATGGAGGCTACAGATGTTTGGAGCTATAATCATATCTGTTAGTCAACCCAGGCTGGGGTTGAAAGACATAAGGTGTTTTCCACATAATTGTCTGCAGCAATATGGTGCAGATGCCCTCAAGTAACACCTAACGTGGCCAGCCTTACAGAGGAAGTCAAGCTGTGCATGCCCATCCAGCAACTGCCAACACAGCAGGGGTTTTGTGATTTAAACCAACCTGAGTGGGGTACTCTCCACCCAATCCTATAAGTACCAGGGATTCTGGGTGTGTGAGGGTTCCTGGATTGTGCATGGCATAATGGTGGGGTGGGGAAGCCCTGCAACCTGCTGCCACCAGCTGGGGCCACCACGCTGGCTCTCAGCCTTCTCTCCTTGGCTGTGTCATGTTGGCCATGGAGCAGGAAGGTTGTGTGAATCATTAACATTAAATTTACTTGTGACCAAGAGTGAGATTTTATCTGAGCCCATTTAATCATACACTGTCACCTTTGTCTCGGACTGTGACAGCCTACCAGCTGAAGCATGCTGAGAAGATAATTTTCTTTCCAAAGACAAAAGTGATCCAATGTGATACATACTCATCTAAGAGCAATGGGCGTTAAGGAAATATCCTTTTATTTTACCTCCACTCTTCCTGCACCTTAGCAGACTAATTTGCCATCCCAGAAAAAAACATGTTTCTGACATTCTGACATTCCTGTAAAGGTAATCAAAGAGAGAAGGACTCTGCTCAAGAGAAAGGTGGCTTCTTGACCAAGATAAGTACTTGTTTGAGAAGTTGACAGCTTATACATAGAGTCATAGTGAAAGCAAACCAATGGAGTGTAACTACATTGTTGCTTACATTGCACAGATCTCATGCTCCCATATTTTATTATGTTTTACAATGAAAATTGTTCCTTGAAAGCCAAATCTTAAGGTTAACAGGTAGATATTTTAAGAGGATACAATTCACAATCATTAAAGAAACTAGTGACAGCATTCAAATGGGAATTCAAAATCTTAATGAGCTTTAAAGCACAGTTATTTCTGAGAAATAAAAAATGACATCAAAAATAGTCAAGAAAATGCTGTTTATTCCAGTCCACCATATTAATTTATTTTGAGTAAAGGCATTTTTTACATCTTTTTTGATAAGAAAGAAAGTCTACAGAAAGCATTAAGTAACAGCAAAAGTACTGCAAATTTTGTGACATACTAAGATCATAGCCTAATTATCTAACTTAAATATATAAGTGATGCTTCCAAGTACTGCACAGGCATAAAAAAAGCCTGCAGAGCTGCATACCTGCATCCACCCTCTGCTTTTGCTTTAAGCAAAGCAGTCCATGAAAAGTTAATAAATATAACCAGGACTCCTATTACTCCTTAGCTAGCATAACTTTCACCTCTCAAAAGCCCAAATTAATTTAGAATGGACAACTGACTTATCTGCT
The DNA here is from genome assembly GCA_013398715.1 of Nesospiza acunhae. Taxonomy (NCBI): domain Eukaryota; kingdom Metazoa; phylum Chordata; class Aves; order Passeriformes; family Thraupidae; genus Nesospiza; species Nesospiza acunhae. Next base: position 658,366 of record VZSU01000448.1, on the reverse strand, counting down.
TCCGGGGTCCCAAGTGTTTCCAGTCTGTTTACAGCTTCCAATTTACCAGTCTTAGTTGTTTTTTGTTTTTTTTTTCTTTTTTAATTTGAGATAAGGTCTCATCTGATCCTCTGTCCTCTTGTCTTACCGTGTTTCGTCAATACTACAATCTCTCTCGAAAAACACACTTAAGGTCACAGAGGATTAGATTTATAAAAGTATTTTCCATACCTTCCCAGGATTTCTCACATTTTTCATAGCAAATTAACTGTTACTTGGGGTTTTACCCCAAGATCTCTCAGTTCATTTGGACTATTTTCCCGATTTATTTTTCATGATATGTACATTTAATTCAGGTAAATGACCAAGATAATCAGAATCCTACTCAATGTGAGGAGAATCCAGTGTCTTCTTCTTCCCTGGAATCAGTACAGACCTTGTGTTGAGAGCTTGACGATAAGTCCACTGTGCATCGAGGAGTTAGTGACAAACATAAATCTATTCCCTTCTCATAGTGTAAACTCTAATAAAAGCATTATTAAATGCCATCTTACAGACTCTTAGGCACCATTTTTAGTGGCATTATAATGGACCAGCATGCCCTGGTCCAAAACACCTTTTAGACAATAAAAGGAAATTTAAAAAAAAAAGAAATTTCTAATTGGCTTTGAAAAAAAACCCAAATGTGTAAGAAGAGATTTGTATCCTTGGGTTTCAGAAAACTAACTGTCTGCTGACAAGGAGAAAACTTATATCTTCACTTCTATCAAGATCCAATAAAGATATAAAGTGTCTTGAATAAGTAGCTTGGACTGAATTAGCCAAATATTAGCAGAAATACCTCTGTAAATAGACCATTTTCAAATACAAGCCTCCATGTTTCAGTTCTTCTCACAGATAAGGTCTAAGATTCAGTCCAGGTGGAATACAATTGTGATCAGCTCTGGAGACTAAATGAAAAATCTTTGTCTCTATGAGACTGGAAATGATACAACCTACCGGTTTTCAGGAATTGAGAGCCAATGACAAACCAATGACAGAAATCAGTTCCTTCAAAGATACAGTGGTAACATTAGTCATTGAGGTCATTGTATCAAGCTAAGAAAAAGGTTAAAAACCATCTTTTAAATATCTTAAGAAAACAAGGAAATGCACTTCCTTATGTGAAAGCAACATTTCAGTGACCTTTTTAGTTGATTTAAAAGCAAGTTGCTGCTGCAAAAAGTGGTATCTCACAAGTACAGAGAGATGTTTAATTTCTGTCCTTATCATTTGGAACACCTTCCTCTAAACTTGTATTTTTGAATTAAAAGTATTGGCCCATTAGAAAGCTAATGGGCTGACACTTCATATAAGACCAAGAGAAATAAGTGGAGTTAAAACATGATTTTTTTTTTTGGTAAGTGAGAATATGTTTGGAACTAGAAGATAACTATTCAATATGTAAACTGTATGTGTAAAAAGGGCTCCATTGATGGGTAGCTACTATATTTTTAAGAGAGAGTTCTACTTTGACTATTTTTTCCACTATAAATAATAAAATCAAATTTTCTGAGACTGGACCATGCTCTTCCCTAGGTGAGAACATTTCCAGGTGAAAACATTTCCTTTTCTTTAGTGATGAATTTCTGGCCAGTGAGGTCATGTCATCAGCTTAACTCGACAAAGTCCATGTACTGGGCATCTAAAGAAAGATGAGGGGTCCTGTCAGGAAGACATAAACAAAACCTTAAGTTATTTCAAAGCTAGGGGAAGTCTGATATGGTGCTGAGAAAAGACAGAGAAATTAGTATAATAATTCAGGATTAGGTAGGATGAGATCTTTCTTTCCTAGCAAAACTAACAATCTTTCAAATGTGATTAGAATAAATTATTTTATTTCAAGCTTTAACCTACAGACACTCTATTTGCCTCCATGAGCCAGTCAACTAAATATGTTTGGGTTGATTTTAGGAAAACAGATTGATTTTGGCAAGCCATACATGCAATTTTATATAAATAAACATTTAGAGTACAACTACCAAGTGTTTCCAGATTGGCAAATATATTCTAGAAGGTGTTCATATGAACTGTTTGTTGTCTCCCTTTTTTAAAAAGGTTATATCAAGTTTATCCAATATTTTTCTCAAAAACAGTTCATGAGCTTGTCTTATGTTGTTCTAATAAAACTATCTATCTGCTCCTTAATAAATCCAGTAAAAATGAGAAAACAGGTTCCACAAATAAAACATTTGTTTAAAAATTGTAAAAAACACAAATTAAATGAAAGGCAAAAACAAAAGCAGAAATTGCAACACCCTGGTTGGGTTATTTGCATAAAGTGGCTATATGTCTTATGCAGTATAAATGCCAACATCTCTACACAATTTTAATACTCTGTATTTGTATTTGAATTTAATTTTGAATGATCTTTAAACAAAGCTGTACTAGCTACAGTTTTGAAAAGAGTTCTGAAAAGTAAGGATTTGCCCTTAGATCTTCAAGGAAAAAGGAAGGTTTTGAAAAATCCTGTGAATTATGTTCTCTGCTTCAAATACGCTTCCTGTTGACTACTGGGTTGTTTTTTTGTTTTTGTTTTTTACTTTTTTTAAAGTTTTATCACCATCTTCAAATTATTCTAAATTTTTAATGCAGAAACACATAGTAGTCAAATATATTGAGCTTCACATTGGAAAATCTTTGGGCTAATTGCACAGATTGAGATATGTGAGGGGGAGACATATGCAATACAAAAATACAAACATCATTTTGTAAAGTATAAAAAATACAGAAATAATTCACAGTGTAGGGCTCTTTCTGCACTTTCAGAGTGGTATCCAAAGAACATTTTTTCATCATGGCTATTTGAATCCCAAGAGAGGATAATAGCACACTTATCTTTAAAAAAATTATTTATAAAACATTTTTAAATTCTTAATACTTTCAGAGATACATTCAAATAACATGTGGTTTTACTTTGCAGCATTTTTCAGAGCAAATATTTAACAAATTAATGCACATATTATGACTCAAAGCAGAGTTTAGCACTTGAAAATGCTTTCATACACATAATTTACTTAAAAATTAGAAAATAATGCAATTCATTTCTACCTCCAGTGTATTCTGATGAAAACTCATACAGAAAAAATGTATTTTCATCAGCCATCTGTCTTTTTAGACTTAATTTAAAATATTTTCAGGTTTACACTTATGTCTACATAATAGTTAAATAGTGAATAGTTAAAGTGAAAAGTTTTAAAATCCATCTTTGCCCCTTTGTAATTTATGCTATTGTTCAAAAAATATGTTTTTCATGGAATAATGCATTTAAGAAAAAGAATGTTTGTGTAGAAAGTGCTCCAGAGTGATATGACCTGATAAAAAGGCCTAAAAATGTCTAGTCATGTGGCAATTTATTAATGTAACCCCATAAGGTGGATTAAGAGAAGAAAAGTATAAATCTGAGCAAGTATTATGCGACAGATGACTGTCTCATTAAACATTAAAATGTTAATAGGAATGCAATCAAGAGAGTGCAAATTCCTCTACCAGAGACTGAAGTCACTCGTCATCCAAAAACACATCTGAAACAATTCAGAGATTTGTCAAGAGCAAATTCCCATTGCTATTTTTCATTTTTAAAAAAATGAAGATTGGGAACAGATTCAAGGGTATGGTAAAGAGCCATGTACAGGAAAATGACTTAACAGTGGCCCCCCTGAGTGAGTCCACCACCAGGGGAGAATTATGAAGAAATAAAAACACGAAGAGGGAAAGCAAAGAACAAAAAATTTAAATTCATTACCATCTCAGTTTCTTCAAATACAGGTTAAATTTCTGTCATCACATTTATAATTTTTTCATGGACCATTCATCTATTACTTTGTCTAGTTTCTTTCTAAACCCTTTCTGAAAAGTTCTGGAACTAAATGCAGATTATTTTAATATCTTACTTGTGACCAAGTATACTTGTCACCAAGTGTGATATACAACATTTCAGTTAATAAAAATCCTGTATTTTTAAACTTTTTTCCTGGCATATTCAATAGATATCCCTGATTGTCCCTTATTGAAAATGGAAGCATAGTCTGGCCTTGATGCTGCAGGTTTCTCTGCTGTTGTCTCAATTCTGTATTTTCCCAGTTTGAAGTGCTTCATGCTTAACCTTTCCATATCTTGTAGTACTTACAGACCTTTGATGAACTAGTCACCCTCCTTTGGAACAAATTCTAGATTTGTGAGTTCGTTTTGAGACTGTGGGACAAGATCTACATCAAATTGTCATTTTTTTGAGCAAATTAATCAGTATTGTTTTACTTTATGCTAAAAAATTCTTTGGATTTGCAAATTTTTTTCCACAAAGGAATTCTTTTCTCCTTGCTATTATAGTCAGTATAAAATTCCCATTTGTCATTAGAGAATTAGATAATTTAGGCTTATTTTTTATGTAACACCTGATAATGTTAGCTATATGGAATTCAGAATTTTCAGTAAGTATACCTTGTCTTAACAGCTTTTTGCAAAATGTTCACCACAGTGGATGCCTTTCTTTTATACCTTAGTTTGTACTCCATAGTCAATATTTTCTAAAACTCATAGTGAGAATTTGTCATTATTCATTCACTAGCTTTGTTGTCAAACTGCAACTTAATAGTTGTAAGATTTGTAAAATTCCTCCCTAAGAAGGAACTTTCTTAAACTAGTTGGTATTAAATACATTTACATTCTTTTGAGATATATTTTTCTGAATGAATGCTCACCCGCCTACCCATCATCCTTCTTGAGTGTCCCACACTGGACACAAAACAGAATAGAGTTTTGGAATGTGTTATAAATATCATGTTCAGCTGGCATAATTAATAGAAGTCCTGACAGGAAGGCAAAAATTTCAAGTCCACACAAGAATTTTGCAATAGTGAAAACAGAGAAAAGGCAGGAAATTAATAACAAAAAAGAAAGGCAGAAAGCTTTTTTTTTCTCCTTTTCAACAGCAGGATCTATGCAGTGAAGAAGGCAAAAAAATTTTCACTTGATATTAACAGGAAATATTGGTGCTAGCAACGTTGAGAACATTACAACTTCATGTATAAAAATTGCCCACTTAGTTCTGTCAAAGCTGATATCTGTGAAGATTATCTGATACTAATACTGAGAGTGAGCAAAATGTTTCTAACTAAATAACGCAGTAGAAAATGGAACAAACAGCAGAAGACTTGAAAACATGCTTTAGAAAACAAACAACACTATTACATTGGTTTTGGTATTCTGCAATCTTTAATACCTTGAGATTAATTAAAAAAAAATCTCTTATTAGGTGGTTTTTTTGCATCTTTATAATTTTAAATGCCAAGCTAGTAAATGTCCAATCACATACATTAGCACCAGAGCTGTAGAACCACCACAGTGTCCTAAATGAATAGAAAAGGCACAAAGTGAATAGGAAGAAAAGCTTGATTAGTCTACAAATGATAGTCTGTATCAACCATACAACCATTTGGGCGCATATACAGTCAAACTAATATTTTGTTGTTTTTTTCCTTCTGCATAGCACTCAATTCTACTATGATTTCTTTTGTCCACTGACACTGATGGGGTCTAAGATCTTTTAGTCCAAACAGGGCCATTACAATTTGGTCATAGACATTAAATAATATACTCTATACATGAAGTAATAACCACCTGCCTTTAAAGACATATTCGTGGAATATTCTGTGTATATACCTAAACACTGAAACTCTGTCTGCCTATCTCTAGCATAAAGTTATATATATTTATTAAATGAGAATGAAGACCCTCTCAGTGATAGATAAATATTTAAAACATAGATGCTCAGCTTTAAAAGAGTAAATTGCAGCTGAAGGTCCTAGAAAACCTCTTGTGAGACACTGTAATCTGTTGGGAAACTTGTCATAATCAAGTCATTTCCTCTCAGTGTTCAGATCTTGGTTGACTTCAGCATCTGAAATGGTGTGACTAGCAATCTGTGATCTCAGACTTAGTTCTTTATTAATCGGCATGATAAACGTAACTTCCCTGCTTTACACATTCTTTGAGTGCTTATTAATTGTGACAGACAGGAAACATTGTGGCTTTTTGTGCTTTGTCAGCATACCATGGATCAGTGAAAAAGAATAGCTGTTACTCTCACTCTCAGTAAAAAGTACTAAGACTCAGCAAAATTTGTTTCTCTGCATTTTGAATAACACAACAGGTAACATAATTTTTTTTTCAGGTAAATATATTGCCTTTAAAATGAAGTCTTATATTATACCCTTGTATTCTTTTCTATGACCCTCGCAATTAACGTTAATGAGCTTTATTATTTTGAACATGTTATACTTCCTATTTGTTATATTTTTTTTGCCTAAACTGTTACATTGAAAGGGTGCCCTGAACATGATTGACACGATCCTGTATGAGAAAGAGTGACATTCCAGTTTCTGGACATGATCACAGAATCATAGAATATGCTGAGCTGGAATAACCTATTAGGATCGAGTCCAACTCCTCAGCATAGAACACCCCAAGTATCACATCAGCACCTGAGAGTGTTGTCAAAATGCTTCTTGAACTTAAATGGGCTTGGTACTGTGACCACTGCGATCCTCAGTGGATAAGAGACAAACTCCCCAATTTCAGCAGCACTTTTTCACTGTACTACACTGTAGCCCATTCAGATAAAAGCCGCAGCCCAGTCAGTGGTCTTCAGTCCAAAAGGCCATTTTTCTTCTGCTCATAAATCCTATTCAGGATCTTAAACCCTCTGATTAAGCATTTTCCATATTTTTAAATTTTTTTTCTGACATGGTGAATAACAAGGTGAAGTTCCATGCCATTCTAGTTTTCATTTTTACCTCTATTTCACTGTCACTAGAATTAACTACCTAACAAAAGTCCTTATTTGATTAGCTTTCACATAAACACCATTCTTCATCTTTCTAATCTGGCACCCTTTTGAACACTTCCTTTGTTCAACAGTGAATGAGGTCAGGAGGGAATCATGGAATCATAGAATCAAAGAATCATAGACTAAGCTGAGTAGGAAAAGACCTGTAAGGATCATTGAGTCTAGCTCTTGGCCCTGCACAGCCCCATGCCCAAGAATCACACAGTGTGCCCAAGGGTATTGCTCAAATGCTGCTTGAACTCTCCCAGGCTTGGTGTTGTGACCACTTCTGTGGGGACCCTGTTCCAGCACCCAATTGGAACTCTTTGGGTGAAGAATGCTTTTCTAATAGCCAACCTAAGTCCACCCTGCCACAAATTCAGGCCACTCTTTCAGGTCCTGTCCCTGGTCAAAGATAGAAGAAATCAGTGCCTGGCCCTCCCTTTCTCCTCCAGAGGGGGTTGTAAACGCAGTGAGGTCTCCCCTCAATTTTCTGTTTTCCAACAGAACATACCAAATTACCTCAGTCACTCTCCACAAGGCCCTTAACCACTTTGGTGCCTTCCTTTGGACAATCACAACTCTATGTCCTGCTTATACTGTGGCACCCAGAAGTGCCCCCAGCACTGGAGGTGAGGCTGCCCCAGTGCAGAGCAGAGCAGGACAATCCCCTCCCTTGCCTGGCTGGTGATGCTGTCCCTGATGCCCCCAGGACACGCTTGGCCCTCCTGGCTGCCAGGGCACTGCTGGCTCATGTTCAGCTTGCCATGGACCAGAGCCCCAGGGCCCTTTCCATGGCACTGCTGTGCAGCCTCTCATCCCCCTGTCTGTCTGTACATAAAAGGCAATTTTTAATGTAGTGGCCTTTGAGAGGTTATTAATGTCCACTGTAACATTAAATAGTATTAATAAAGAAACCACAGGTCATACACACGTGGGTAAATCTGGAATATCTTTCTGAGGACAATGGAGCTAGAATTGCAGAGATGATATCTGATGCTATATCATACAAACTTTCACAATAATGTGCAATGAGATCAATTGAAAGAATTTACATCTATTCCATGTTTTCATGTTTTTACACATTTCTTTTGGTCCTTTTCAGTTCATGGCATCTAGCTAGATACCTCCTCACAATTTGTGCTGCACAGAGGTATCTGAGATACCTTTTCTTGCAGAAAGTCTAAAGTAATAAGTATGAAATCTCTCAGTTTAAGACATAGCAACACTCCGACAGCTGTCAAGGGATTCTTTGTCAGGTAAATGTCTTGAACTTCTGCTTCTACTCTCATTCTCATTCTCTGATTCTTTCACCTTCAGCAGCTGGTACCTTTCATTCTACAGTTAAGTTACTAACTATTTAACAATTTTGCAGTCTATCAATTGTGTAGTCACTCCTTCTGCCTGCTGATTTTATTTAATATCCCAGAGCTCTCCAGGCTACCCTGTGACTGTGGGGCCATAAGAAATATATCTGCCAACAGGTATAAAACTAACACATAGGAATGTTTTAAAGATCTACAACTATAATGATTCAAATTAAACTCCAATATAGAAAACCATACTGACCACCAACTGCACTGGGATCTGCACCTATTTATGATAGGGCTAGATACTACTGCATATTTTTAGAGATGTATTTGAAAACTAAGGAGCTTCTGTCTTTCTTTAATGCTTGGAAAATTTCAGTAAAATGTTATGTGTGTAAGGAGCTTACCTTTGGAAAAAATGCAGTCATTTTTAGATTATTAGCTCCAAGAATTTTGATCCTTTCTTTCATATGAAAATATGTTCACATGAAATATTAATTCATCATTACACTTGGTTAGAAAGGGATATGTAGCAGCATCCTTTCATTCACAGGTAAGATGGTGGTACCTCAGTATTAATATTTGATGACCTTTTCTAGTTCTAGCCATCAGTCTAGACCGTTGTGAGGATCTAGGATAAAATATTCACCTTCATCATACATTGGCATGAGACTATAAACTATGGATTATGGCACCACTCCAAGCAGAAATTACAGTTCCCTGATGCCAGGGTTGTATGGAAGTAAAATACAGAGTATCTTTCAGTTAAAGAGAATGTCGGTGAAACAGACAGTAGAAAACTGCTAACTCACATTTGGGTTTTTTTGGGGGTTTTTTTTTTTTTTTTTTTTTTTTTTTTTTTTTTTTTTTTTTTTGTCCAAACTGAAAAGATAATATTTTCCTAATAATTTTCACACATGACTGCATCATAACAAACTAACTGGCCATTGCAACAGATGTGAATGCCAGAACTAGAAATCTCACTCACCTACTTCTATGGTTGCTTTCTGATTTTATATATTAAATAACATATAAATCTGTTTAATCTATTGTTCTTCTGGAAGAGATATTATTTATGTATTTATATGAGTATTTTTTGAAAAGAAATTTTATTCACTTAACATACAAATTATCAGTGAAGAAATGAAGAAAATAAGGATTTTAATTCCCACTGTTTAAAGACTGACTCAATATTTGTTTCAAAAAGGTTATTTTTCTTTCTTTTATTTTTCAGGTCTTTTGATTTCATAAGAGCAAGTTTCATTACAGTTTCAGGCAGAAAGCCTGTACTATTACAAGTACAGTGGGTAACAAATTTCAGATTTTGGAAGAGGGATTTCTATTTGGAACTTCTACATAAAAGGGCATTTAGAAGTCATTATAGGTCTTCATACATTAGGTTTGTGTGTTTGTGCCTGAATGTCCACATACAAATATCCAAACAAACAAAGAAATAACTTCTATTTTTTTCTGTGAGCAGGCACAAGCACACACGAGCCCCTGTATCAATCTACTTATCTACATATTTCCTGCTCTTTTTAACAGGTTGAAAGGACTAGTCACACCCTGTGACTAGTCTAATTCTAATAAAATAATGGCTTGCTGAAAGCCAGTGTAAAATTAGAAACCATGCCACAGCCTGGAAAAAAATACCTGAAGCAGGTATCCATATCAGCTTCTCCCAGAGTTTGGCTCCAATTTCTTCTGTTTCATTTTGCTACAATGCTGCATATTGGACCCTAAGGAAACAACAATTATATTTAGTACAGTCCTTATTCAGAGAAATTTAATCTCCTTATTATCTCTGGATGCTATAATAGGAATGCTGGGATGAACTGTGGTCTTCTGTTCACCTTCTTTCAGTACTTCAGCATTTTAACCTTTCCTTTTCCAAAGTCATTTTCTCAAATGTATGAGATGATTAATGAGAGCAGCTCTTTTGCTGTGTTCAACAGTCATGTCCTTCTTGCTCATCTCTCCTTGCATAATTATAATTATGTTGTTCATGCCAATATTTAGGGCTGTGTCAGCACTTCCATTACAAATCCCAATTTTCAGGAGTTTGTAATAAGGCTGGTGCACTTGGCATTTGTCCAAAACTGAAGAGAACTGGAAATCACTGTGGTCAGGGCACTTGAAACCAAAACATGAACAGTGATTTGTTTTGGGCTAGGCTCCATATTTGGCAAGAAAGAGTGGCTGACAGCAAGTGAGAGTGAAGTAAAAGAGATCCAAGTGTCTGATAATACAGCTGAGCTTTATACAATGTCAGAGAATAGTGCAAGAGCAGGTCCAGCTAAGAAAATCTTTCATAAGAAAGCCAAATAATGTTCCCTTTTTTTGGAAATAGGCCAGTGTGGAGAAAATAAAGAGAAGAAGGACCCACAGCATGACTGGGTTTGTAGCTCTCTCAATGCCAATTCAGTAATTAATGAAAAAATCCTTAATACAGCAGTGAATAGTTCTGGAAAAGAGAACAAATTGTTGGGGTATTTAAAGAAAAAATGAGTCCATTTTCAAAAGTGACTGGTGATTCTGTTAGCAGTGCCTTATTTTTTTTTTTTTTTTTAGGAGTGTTGAGAGCTCTAAAATCCTTTGCACAGCTAGTTTGTTGCTCAAACAACACTTTGGCTCTAATTACTGACATCCAAATAACTCTAATGCACAAAGATAACTACTGAATATGCAGAAAGAAGACTGGCAATCCAAATAAAGAATATATGTAAATAAAATGCTTGTAAGTTATTCTGTGGAAACATAATCTATAATTTTTTACCTTCAGATAAGGAAGTTATCGTAGAACAATAGAATAGTAGAATAATAGAAAGCTTTGGTTTGGAAGTGTTCTTAAACATCATCTGGTTTCAACTTCCCTGCCATGGGCACTGAATGCTCCACTAGATCAGAGCTCCATCCAGCCTGATCTTGAACACTTCCAGGCATGGGACATCCACAAATTCTCTGGGCAACCTGTGCCAGTGCCTCACATCCTCACAGAATCCGAATATCTAAACCTACTCTCCTTCAGTATAGCATCATTCCCGCTTGTCCTATCACTATGTGCCCTCATGAATTGTCCTTCTCCAGCCTTCTTACAAGTTTTCTGTAGCTACTGGAAGACTGACCTAAGTCTTTCCAAAGCGTTGTCTTCTCCTGGCTGAACAATCCCGAGGCTCCAACAAGTTACGACATACAGGCAGAGAAAAGAGAAAAAGGATGGGATCATTGTTAAAATAGAATAATGTACAAACTTAATGAACTCTTTTTGGGTAATAACATGTAATTTGGGTAATAACATGGGTAACATGACAAAAAAAAACATTAAAATAATAATTCTAACCCCAAATGCTTGCTGAAATATTTACAACTTTTATTTAGGTATTCACATGGCCACAGGATTGGGGTTTTTTTTGAGTACTTAATACACATTTTTTGACTTTTTGACAAGGCTGAGGACTAGCTACAAATTTATATCCCCTGACAGAAGACAAGTCAAAGACATAACGGATTACTGATTAGTATACTCATTCTCTTTTTTCCCCATTTCTTTCCTATTCTGATGCCTTTATTGGGAAATCTGACAGAGAAATACCAACTTCGCATGCATGCAGAGCAAATCAAGACATATGAACAATTTAGTACTGAATAAATTTGAGCCAAGGATACAGTGTTTCAGCTGTTGATAATTGCCTATGTTTGCTATTCTTATCATTACTTTATCTTCTTGCCTGATACTTACTAGCTGATCAAGCAGACACACGACCAGAGATCAGCTGTACCTTCTTAGCCTGTACCTGTTTCTCTGCAAGTCTGTTCTGTCATTCATCCTCACGCAGTTAATAGACCACACACCATGATATTCCTTTAGATTGAGCAGCTTCAGTTCAGTCCATCTCTAATGAATGTTTGCTTCCATGAAATAAAAGAGTTTTCATCCCCTAATTTCAAATATAAATTAGTGGATAGTCTGGTTTTGTTCAGTCTCTAATGTAGTAAAACCCACCAAAAGTAAGTCTATCAAAACAAAAGAATTTTAAAAATTATTTTTCAAAAGCAAGATAATCAGTAAATATTTAGAAGTTGCTGTCACAATGGTTTAGCTATGAAGTAATTTGATAATTATGAACAAAATTTTACAACAGAGTGTTTCTGAGAAGCCAGAGCAAGGGCGTAGAGGGAGAATGGGATGGATGAGAAGGAAATCCTTCCCACCTAGAGTGATACGCGGATAAAGAAGTAAATGGACACATGACAACACCCCTGCTCAGGACACAGAAGCACTGCTGTAGCTTTGCATTCTTCAGTAAACTTGGAACAGCAGTCCATAAATCACTCTTCACACATAATTTTTAAAGACATTGTTTAACATTGTCTGAATAGCAACGGATTGATCCTTTGAACAAGGCTTAAGACACACCAAAGCAGGAAATGGTTTATTCTGGTTTCAGTTTTTCTCTGTTGAATAGCCTATAGCTGCAAAGACCACAGCACCCACTGTTGATGCTGAGGGAGTCTGATGATTCTTCAAATTCCTATGTCCCCTCATTTGGCTGCAAACCTGCTGCTCTCCCACATTTACTTCTAGGATGTCCCAAATTCCCCTTGGTCTCTATTCTGCTTTCGTCTTACCATGGCCATAGAAGTTTAATTTTAGAGTATTCTAAACCTTTGCAGATTCAGAAGAGGTTTGAAAAAAAGATTTCTGTTACAAAATAAATCTTGGGCTCATTTCAGGGAAATATATGTCTTAATGAATATATTTTCAACGGGGCTATACTATAAGCTGAGAGATTAGTGAGCCATAAACCTATCTGTTTAATTAGAAATCTGTAACAAAAAAAAAAAAAATCACTGATATATAATTTTTATATTTTATCATGTCTTTACGTAGCTTTTGTATCACAAATGTTTTTAAACAACTGTGCCATGAATCTTCTGAAGTTATTTGCATATTAATTAAATAGCTCTTTGCAATATTTCATAGAAATACATGCGCCTGTGCCATCATTTCCAATTGCTTTTGGATCAGAGAAGGCGGCAGAATTGTGAAATGAAAGTTTAACCTTCATTTCTCTCATCTTAAAATGGCAATAGAAATTCTTTCTTGTTGAAAATCTCACGCTCTCTCTGGAAAATTTTACTTCTACTCTCTGGCCTGGGCGGGATACACAGTTTCTGTTCTGAATCTTCCCTTAATCTCCACTGAAGCTGGGGAAGGAGAATTTTAGATAATTGTCCTGCATTAAATCCATTCTAACACTTAATTTTGTAAAGGGAATGTAAAGAATAGGTTGGGGAAATGAAAGAACTTGTTGCCATACAAGTTATACTGAAATTAAGAGAAAGTAGAAAACCAGTGATCAGAAAACAAATCAGCTTTTTTCCCCTTCTAGATATGGATGGTATTGGAGAAAAAAACAGGTTTTACTATAAATCAGGTGAATTTGTCAAGCCACTATATATTTTATTCCATTATTGTATAGCTGGTAAAGTCTAAAAGATTCTTTATTAAACCACTCAATGGAACAAATAGACCTGAAAACATCAATTTATTATTCTAATGTACTAGTGAATTACAACTATGCCAAGAAGTTGTAGTTATTTATTTATTTTAATTTTTTCCCATCTTCTTTATTTAAAAGATATATACACGTGTTTGAGTAACAGTCTCCTTGAAAAATCAAAAAACAAAAAAAAAAAAATCTCAAAAACCAAAACCAACCAACTGAAAACCCTCACAAAACAAAATAAAAACCCCCCAAAAATCCCCAAACAACCAAAAAAACATACAAAATAAACAAAAAACCCCAAACAACAGCAACAAAAAACACACTGAAAAAAACCCAAAAAAAAAAAAAAGGCAAAGAACAGTAACAAAAATGACAACAACAACAACAACAACAACAAAAACAAAAAATCCAAAGCAAAACCCAATAAAACCCCCAAACCTAAAAAAACCAACATGGCTGGGATCCGAATTTCAAAATTAAATAAAATAAAATTAGAAGTTTGAGAATAGACAGTAATTATAGACTACAATATATTGCTATTACATGTTGAAAATAAAAATGTACAATCTTATGAATGTTATTCTTGTAGCTACAAATTATTTTCTTCGTCTTGGTGGTGACAAAATGCCAGTTTAAAACAAGAAAAAAAGTCAGAAGCTTCCAGAATATCTTACATTGTGGTTGATATACCATTTTAATTGTCTTATAAGCCTCTTTGAAACTACAAAATTGCGTCTAACAGTTGCTATAGTCCCTCAAAACATTATTTGGTGTGCCCACAAATGCACAAGGAAAGCTGAGCTCTATGTGTTGGGATGGATCTCTGGATGTGTCATGATGGTGTGTGGCGCTCCTAAGAGGCGGTGCATCTCTATCTATTTTATCACTTCTGTTTTGAACCATATTTCATGTGAGGTAACACCTAAAGCCTTTCAAAGTGCAGTTTTAAGAAGCTAGCAGTACCAGAATTTGCTAAGCACTGGGCAAGTTGTTACACTCACTGATAAATGCAGAGTGGCTGTAGCTTCTGTCAGATTTGAAGTGCTACTTTCCTGTTCACACTGAAGACCATCCAAATGGGATCAGGTTTGTTATTGGCTGTCCCGTGACAATGCCATTGTTTCAGTAGCACACTAGGGGCTGGATGGATAGTTCTCTTAGTTTGGGATTTATCACTTCACTTATTTTGTTAAGGTTAGTGACAATTATGTTGTACATAAGAAAATAAATATGCTTAAAAGAAGAAGCCCTTTCTAAATATATCCTAAGGAGTACTTGTCCAGTTTCCACCTTTCTTTTTTTGGTCTTTAGGGATGTCTTACACTGCTGGGTATGGTGACTCTGGATATCTAAGAGCACAGTTATAATTTGATGAGCAGGGTTATAATTTGATGAAGGACAGGGTGTCACACACACATACATGCATGCAGATTCTTTTGTTAAAATACAGCATTGGATTCTGAATTGAATGACCTTGCTTCCAGAACACTGATGCCAAAATAGTGCCCCTCGTATGGGATCAGTAAGCAGATATTGCTAAATATTCAAATTGACAGACATGACAGAAATGTGGTATCTCTCCAGAACTGTTTTGATATATTTTGGTATTCCTGGAATAGGAATAATTACATATACAAAACCACATTACAAACTGCTCTTTTCATTTCTTTGGTTTTCAATGAAATAATTGTTGTACAGAAGTTTTAGTCTATTTGCTAATAATATTGGATAATAATTTGGATAATAGTATTGTATAACAATTTCTAGACTGTATTTTCAGCCAAAAAGAAAGTTTTTGTAAGAAGCAGCACTGTTTTATACTAGAAATACGTAAGTAGCTTTAACTCAACACAGCAATTATCAATTGTGGGTTTTTATCTCTCCCTTCAAGAAATGACATCACAGTGATACTCAGTTATACGCAACTAATTTATTTGTCATTTTCTTTTCCTGTGAGATTGGTTATACTGCAGATTCTATGGTTATTTGATGCCACTGGTTACCCTAACGAGCGTAACTAAATGCACTTCTCTTTTGTGCCAGGAAAGAAGTGTTCTTTTATGTTCAGTAGCACAGCATCAGACAGTGCTTGCTGGTTTGTTTCTCAATCAGGCAGAAAAGCTGAGCCATTGTAAATGAAGTTATTAAAGCTTCTGGTGTTCTTGTCCTGGAAAATTCAACTTTAATAGCTACAGGATAGCACCCTGAATCAGTTGCCTGCTTTCAGGGATTCACATTGATGCCAAAGAGGGCTTCCTCTTGACAGAAAGAATACAGCTGCTCAAAAAATAAATGATCACTATAGACCATTAGTGAAAATAACCTGATTTTATTTTACTAGCTGCTGTAAATATTTACTTTGACAACCTACTTTATCGAACTATGAGGATACAGTTTTGTGTATGATAAGACTGAAGGTCAATGCTTGTTTAATAAACTCTAAATAAAGAATTATGTGATACGCTGTACACATTTCACATCCAGTGATGTATTAATGCATCATTGCACTCTGTATAATCAGCTCAAATGACTTCCTTTAAGGCGATAGAGATTGTTTCCCTTGCATCTTTTTTTTTTTTAAACAATTTAAATGCACTATTGGTTAAATGCCAGCAATCCAGCTAACATTTAAGGTGAATACTATATTAGATCTATTGGATTTCATAATTTTCAATGTCTTAGGGATAAATGAGAGATAAACAAGCTCATGTTATGTGTTGCAACATAGTTTTAAAATAAATACCTGTTGATACTACAGTCAAATCTAATGCCAGAATTCACAAAGGCTCATATTTGGAATACTGTCATAGCTTTGGTGTTATTCCAAGCAAGATTCACTACAAATTCTCCATTCTATTTTTCTGCTTGTTTTTTTGTTCTGAAAGTCATTGAATGTGGATACATAAAGATGCAGACAGAAATAAATATTTATAAGCCACAGAAAGAACAGCTTTGACTGAATGTTTGATGTTGGATGGGAAATAGGTCCTCTGATTTGCATGGCTAGATGCAGTAATATAGGGCTACATACAATTTTCTTCTGTGCAGAGTTGTGCCGCCTCTTTGCTTAATGTCATTAGAGTTTCAGCTACTACAAAAGCAATTGTAAAGATATTAAAATGGTCACTCCAGCAGTCTGCTCTGGGATATTAACTGGCTGAGTCCAGACATATGGATCCATCTCTGTAAGACTCCCAAAGTAGTTCCTGAATTTTTAAAATCCTGCTAGAACTATTCTATTCCTCACTGTCCCCAGTTCCCTGAGTAACCCTGAACTTGAAGCTCCTACTTTAAAAAAAACTATGTTTATTTTCCACTTATTTTTGAAGTGCTTCATATTTTTTCTTATTTAGTACTGTTTTAAACTCTCAAAACATGACTTAAAGTCACAAACATGACTTTTAGTTAAAAGACCAAATATTGGTTTTGCTTTACTGTGAATTCATAGGGCAAAAGAATGCCTAAGGGAAAAAATTATCATGTTCATAAGGCAGGAGAAAGTAAATTTTATTCTTTGAATACAATTTCCACAGTTCAATAAAGGAAAACCTATATTCTCTGTGTATATAAAGAATTCAATTGGCTTTTGAAATTGCATTAAATTGTTTTCTTTCAATTAACCTAGGCTTACAGAAAGATTGTTGGAGTGCAAAGTAACTTGAAAAACCTTGAAGTATCCAGGACTGTAACTTCACAGGGTGTCCCTTGTCACAGAAAGAAGTTTCTGTTTGTTCATGTCACAGATGGGAGGTATTTGCAGCCAGCTCAGCTGAGTCTTAACATCTATATTAAGTAGCAATAAGTAGTATCAAGAAGGAAATTATAAAATTTCCCAAAAAATTCAGAATGTTCAGGACCAGTATCTAAACTTTGTTTTCTGATTTTGTTCAGTTCTCCTGGTATTAGCCCAGATGTCAGGAAGCATGCCATCAGTAAAACTGTGGTCTGAAAAATGGTGTCATTTTATATTCCTTTAGGAATCTTGCTGCTTTACCCCGTGCTATTAATCACAGTAATTATGGGATATGAACCCAGGTATTCTATGATACTGGTAAAGTGGTATCATTTCATATTATTATTAAAAATTGGTTATGGTGTTAAATGAGAATGCTTATAGTAACCACTAAGAAGAACTTACATAATAGAAGCAGTATTCTTCTTTTAAATCAAATTCCCTCTTCCATGTGGGGAAACAGGAGTAACACATACAAAGCAGCACTGGAGTTTGTACAAGGAGCAGTAAAGTCTGCTTCTCTCCTTCACCTTTCAAAAAAGTGTAAGACAGTGAAAATTGCAAAAAAAGAAAAAAACCAAAACAAATGCAACTTTTCTGTAAGATGTCTGAATAACTTATAGCTAACCCAGGAGTTGCTCATGAGAGTGCATTTGATGTAGTCAGTGACCTAATTGTGTCCTTCCAGTAGCTGAAGAGAAAACCTCTAAGAAAGGTGAAAAGGGACTTTTTACAAGAGCATGTAGAGACAGGACAGGGGGGGATGAGAAAGATTATATTAGATATTAGGAAAAATTCTTTACTGTGGGGTATGAGGCACTGACACATGTAGCCCAGAGAAGTTGTGAATGCCCCATCCCTGAAAGAGTTCAAGGCCAGGTTGGATGGAGCTCTGTGTAGCATGATCTATTGTCCCTGCTGACAGCAGGGAGGTTGAAACCAGACGATGTTTAAGAACACTTCCAATCTAGGCCATTCCATGATTCTATGCTGAATACTTTGATGTGGCTTAAGGGAAGTGTTCTCTGGCCTTGAGGTCTCTAGAAATCTATGTAAATCTGCGAGCGAGCGAGTGAGTGAGTGAGTGAGTGAGGAGGGGGGTGGAGGTGTGTGTGTGTGTGTGTGGATGCGAGTATGTGAGTGTGTGTATGTGTGAAAATCTATGTATACCTTTAACTTTGTGTGTGTGCTTGTGTGTGTATCCGTGTCTGCGTCTGTGGATCATTTACTGTTTACTATAGTGCTGATGCATCCTGAAGAGATGCAGAGCCTGAGATGTTTTATCTCTTGTCAGAGCTCACTTCAATTAAATTAATGGATCCATTCAGTTCCCTCTTTCCTCTTTCAGCTGCATCATTGCCGAATACATTAAAAAGATCTTAAGTCTCAAGATGGTACATCATGGCATTAGCCACAGCACTCATTTCCCTCTGTCTTCTTTTTCTGTAAATCAAATAATTAATGAGATCTCTACCTCAATAGTGCACTTCATCAATATTTTGTAGCAATAGAAAAAAAAGAGACACGCTTTTTGCTCTTGTAGGAGCTTTTATCTACAATTGTGTAGGATTTGGTGGGCAAATGTTGTAATTCTAAAATGACAAAATAATGCCAATTTTTCCCAGTTTGCTTTTAATTTCTGAGAAAAATTATTCAAAAAGCTTAGCTACTGACTGCTTCTGTTGTAAAGATGGGTGTTTTTTGAATTTTAGACTTGTAATAAAATTTAACTGAAAGGCTTTTATTGCAGAATATATAATTACAAAGGATTATATGACTAAGTATCACAATTTAATGTTCACTATTTCAATTCAATTAATAAAAAATAATTATGCTGCACATAATGTCAGCTATTCTCTTTTCTTTACAAAGAAATGACTTACCTTGGCACTATTAACCCCTTCATGCTATTTAATCAAAGAATTTCATACTTAGAATACAACAAAAAAGATATCATAATACAGACAGTAGTGCAGAAATTTATCCCAAGGCTAAATAGCAGGTTTGCAGCAGATAGAGACATTAGCTTTTCATCCTATGGTTTTAGTTGAACTCATTTTATTTTTTCTTAAAGAAAATTTTAGTTTAGAAAGTTAAATAATCTTTATGATTCTGTTGTTAAAGTGACACTGATTATTGAGCTGAGTACTGGGCCTCTTACTGGGAATCATACATTGATTTGTAATTACTTTTTGCCTTAGGTTTTGAAAAAGGAATATAGTAATTTTAATTTAATGATTTGGCTNAACAGAGTCTTACTGGGTTGTTAAAATATAATGGCAATTTTTACTGAAATGAAAATTTCATTACATTAAAATTAGAATAATACCTTTTCATGAAAAGTATAAGCATGCAGTACTGGCCTTCAAATGAATTCCATTAAATATCACTACATTGCTGTGGTAAAAATAGTCCGGTCCTGCAGGATAGGCAAAACTGAAAACTGCAAAAGCACAAAACTGCTAACAATGTTCCTTCTGCCTGCTGATCTGCAGGAAGACTGGTCTTACAGACAAGAGTCTTGGAGCTACACAGCAATTGATTTCTAGACAACAGCAATAGCACAACTGTTCCAGTATTCATTTTTCATTGCAAGGTATCTTTGGCTGTGTGTGCACTAAAATAGGCATCCTTCCCAGAGAATGGCTTCTGGCCCCAGCACAGGTGTGTGGGGTAGCTCAGCTCTAACCTGCCCGAGTTCACAAGCAGCTGACCTGGATCTGCCATGCTTCTACAGCGTTACCTCTGTGACTGCGGCATGTATGTGCAACCACAACCAGCTGCAGTTTTTCATCTTGAATTAGCTGAATTGGTATAAAAAGACACAGCGCAGCCTCTTGCAAGTGTATTTTTGTAACAGTCAACTGAGACTGTGCTGCAGCACGGAAAGCATGTTGAAGGCTTGGGGCTTTTGAGGACAGAAATTCTGTGGATAGCTTTCAGAACAACTAAGCGGATGGGGCTGAACCTGGTGCTGTTCTGTCTATACTGCTCAACTCCAGAATCAAATTATAGCCAAGATTAAAATGTACACGTATTAATAATATCCATCTTACCAGATTTCACTGGAACCAGAACATCATTTCAGTATTGAAACCAAAATCAGTTTTGATTTTGATTTTGTCCTTGCGGCCTGTGGAAATGTTGACTCTGCTATTGTACTTACCAGGCCCTCTTGTGACATTATTCAGCTAAACTAACATTTTTTTCATTTGAAATAGTTGCTCCTTTTGCCCTGGAGCAGTGTGTGATAGCACTGACAGCTTGGATTGCTGCTCTGTTTTTATTCCTACCTTGGGCAAATGGGTGATTCCCTGTGTACTTGTTTTCCTTGGCAGCTATTTCAGAAGTGCCACTTATCTCCAGGAGACCCTCGCAAGTGCCTCTGGAAACTTTCTTGTTGCTGTTGCACATTTTAGAATTTCTTAAAATTGCTAACACAAATAAATAAAACAGGGGGAAGAAAATACTGAAATAATTTGGATTTGGATTCAGAAACAGGTTGGACTCTTTCCATGAGCCAATTAGCTGAGGCTATTAATTTTCATGTTTTGATCCTTTCACTTGTTTTCCATGTAAATAGCATTTTATCCCTACAAGCAATTTGTTAGCTGAAACATTCATACCGGTAAATGATTTAAGAAAAATCTTAGTACTACACCATACAAATAGCATCATAAGATTTAGCGTGTATGTAAAAAAATAAAAAAATATAATGTGCAGTTGATATCTTAATGTTCCTCTTCTGCTCTAGTGATTGGTTAACAATCTAAACCAAACCGAAATCCTATAAAAACATTTGTGGTGGCTTTGGAGCGCTGCCTTTTTGTTGTCGGATTACTTCTATAATTTGAAAATACTGATTCTTGAGAGATTCTTCAATAATTCATTGCTTTCTAAATTATGTCTTCCTTCCTGTGCTCTCTAGTATTCCATCCTTAACAAAACACAACCATTGAAACTTAATTCATGTTCCAAGTTTCTTGAGATATAGATTGAGAACAAGTAGTTTGTCAATGACCTGAAGACATGATACATTTATGGTACACTGAGGCCCTGGTCTTACTTTACACAAATTTGATAGTGGTCTGTGGAAAGCATTAGAAAAATGGTAATATGAAACTAATTAATTTTACTTCTTTGTTTTTCTGACTCAGTCAAATGCAGATAATACTTTCTGAAAGACCGAGAGAAATTCAGCCTCCAATAAAAGTTCTGTTTCAGGAATCACGTAAGTATGACTGACAAACCAGTTCATAATATTATCATGTAAGGTGCTACAGTTTTTATTAAGATTCATGTTGCCATGCAGTCAGTCTGAGCCCTGCCATGCCCACAGAAGCACGCCAACAGCCTGTGTGGGACAGCCGCGTGGCCACCTGGCCTCGGCTCCAGGCAGGAGGCAGGCGAGGCGTACGGCTGCCTAAGGTGCTCTCCCTCACGGCAGGGTGGGGAATGCAGCACCTTGAGAGGCAGGGCCGACAGCAGCAGGAACGAGGCGCAGCACGAATTAGACAAAGGAGGCGAGACAGTTCTCTGCAGCAGGGAAAAGGGTTTACCTACAAAGCTAACAGAGCTGGAGAGAACTACGACGAACCGCCCAGAAAGTAGAGAAAGACAGAGGTTTTAAAGGACCCCAGAGGGGCGGAACAACCCACCCCCAGGCCAGTCACAGAACAGAACATAATGAATGACATGACAACATAACAAATGGGGGACGTGCTGGGGAGGGACGGCAACTCCTGCTTCAATGTCTCTCTGCCCCGGCTGGAAGGTTCTAGTGGGCAGGGAGTGACGGACAGGGAGGTCGCTGGGGAAACATGGGAGGGATTCACAAAGAAACTGTGACAGCCAAGGAGGGGACTAATGACTGACACGGAAACTGATACAAAAGGGCGGGAGTTCCTGAGGCAACCCGGGGATTGGCAGGTAACTGGAGGAGGGGGAAGGTACAGAGGGAGCCCTAGGCAGAACCGTTATAATAACAGAACAGGAGGAAACCGAACCTACTAACTGAATATAACATTAACATCAAAATACAGCTTGAATAATAAGTTTACACAGATCGTAACTAAGAACAGAAAAGCGGTCACACTGCAACAGATTCAATACTGTATTAGAAGGGAATTACAAAAACCGATTCCAAACCAGATAGTGCACAAAGTATAACCACCAAATGGTGCTGTGGATTGTGATCCTGTATTTAAACTAAGTAATTTACTCATGCAAATAATTTTTCTTCAATTTTGTTGTTAAATATAATAAAGGTGAGATGTGTGAGTGGTGCAGAATGTCTGTCTGTATGTCTATATGTGCATATGTATAAAATCACTGAATTTTTGTGCATATGTACTTACTAGTACTATTTCCTTAATGTATTGAGCTGAAAAATTTTGAAAACATGGATTACATTTTTGTTTTGACATGTTATTTTATAAAAAAATGTGTGACTATGTGTAGTCACTCTCATACACAGAAACTATACCTAAGATCAAAAAACCACACATGCAGACACCAAATTATCTGTGATTTACTATATAGACGGTGTCTGACAGTGTCTATATAGACACAGTCAAGCTTTTCACTTGGTGCAAATGCTTAAACAAATAAACAGCGTGACAACCACTTAAATCAGTTGAGGATCTGGCCAGGTGTCTGCAGATAGCAGCTTAATGTCACTAGATGAAACACTAACCAGGACTGTGCTGTCATTCTGGAGCTGATACTGCTTAGAAATCATTTTGCCTAAACAAAATCATAGAGTCATAGTATTCTATGATAATAGTTTGGGCTGGAAGGGACCATAACAATCGTCTAGTTACCACCCTCCTGCCATGGATGTGGTCAACTTTCACCAGATCAGATCACTCAAAGCCCCATCCCACCTGTCCTTGAACACTGCCAGGAATGGAGCAGCCACTGCTTCTCTGCGCAATCTGCTCCACTGCATCACCCCACTCACAGTAAAGAATTTCTTCCTAATATCCAACTTAAATCTATCTTCACAGAATCATCAAGGTTGGAAGATCACCTAGTCCAACCCAGTACCACCATAATCAATGGTGGTAATCAGTCCCCAAATCTATATGTCCAAGTGCCACAGCAAGGTGACTTTGCTTTAACAGGCAATGATTATACCACCTGGGCAACTTATTCCAATGCCTAACCCCTCTTACAGTGATTTTTTTTCTAAATTTCTTTATCCTGGTGCAACTTAAGTCCATTTCCTCCATTTCCTCCACCATGTGTCCTTGCTGAACCTCATGCTGCTGTCCTCAACACATCAATCCAGTCTGTCAAAAGTCCTCTTACAGATTGAATCTATCAAGTACTAGTCCACTGATACTGCTGCAGAATGCCCAAAATATC
This sequence comes from Nesospiza acunhae, assembly GCA_013398715.1. Lineage (NCBI taxonomy): Eukaryota > Metazoa > Chordata > Aves > Passeriformes > Thraupidae > Nesospiza > Nesospiza acunhae. Next base: position 634,600 of record VZSU01000448.1, on the reverse strand, counting down.
TGTAAGAGATTTTTAGATAGACTTCAGGTTTCTTGCACCACTGTCAGAATAGTATAAACTTCATACAACTATGTGTCTACTCAAGGGAATTCTCTGTCTCAGTAGCAAATTGAACCATAGGCAGCTGCTTTCTTGCCCCCTACTGCTCTTAAGTTCTTAAAAAAATTAAATTGGACAATCATTCCTTTGAGTCTGAACTTTATTTGTGGACCTAAATACTAAATCTGTGACAGAATCTGGATATCCATATCAAACATAGTTTTGCATCCTAATTTTGCTATTGCTCTATAACATCCAGTACTTCCAAATCCAAATAGCTGTATCTTTCTTACACTCTCTTGAAATCCCTTTTCCTTCTCTATTCTTAGTACAAAAGCTTCTTCTTTGGTTCCTGGACAAGAAAATAAAATATGCTGTTGTCTCACGCGGTTACAATGCAGCTGGTGCATTGCAGTGTAGGTAGGATTTCTGTGTCCAGAAAGTGCAAGGTCTGGGCAGCTGCAAGTAAAAGTGACTATAAAGACAAGAAATCTTGATCAATGCTCACAGTTACAGCTTTGTGCGCAGTGCAAGGTCTAATGACTTGATGTGCTACAGAGTCATTATGGTGAGAGACCCAGTGTGAACACATCTCTTTTTAGGACAGATGGATCTTTTTTCATTCCTTTTTTTCATTCTGTTACAAAGAATTTGCACTCAGAGTTCTTATGGTTCACCTCAACAGAAATGCTAGAGAATAAGAAACTAGACAGCTTGAACTGTGCTTTAACCAAGAGGGGTCATCTGGGTTGTAATGGGATCCCCTGCCATAGCTGTGCTTGTGGTGTAGAAGCAATTGGGGTAGGAAAATGCAGTGAATGTGGAGTGGGATGGATACAACTGCCCATACCTGTCACACAGGTTTCTATGGCTTTATCTGGCTGTCTGACAATAAAAAATCTTGTCTTTTTAGAGGATCCACATAGTTGTTTCACAGAAAAGTGACATATTCTCTTGAACTAACTATAAGAATCTTCTCCCCCATACTAGGCTCCGTGTTTGGGCTACAACCACTACTCCTGCTTTCCTGCAGACTGAGACAGTATCAAGTTATCCACCCTTTCAACAGCTCCATGGTAGAGGTATTGAATTAGAATGAGGTAGTTACAGGTGGTAACAGCTGCTAAAATATACGGTGGGGCGGGAGGGGGGAGGTTAACTTTGTGCTGTCTTTTTGTTTGTCTGTTTTATTCAAGTATCCTAATGATAAAGTTTCGTTTTATTGTGGAAAGGTATTTTCTAAGTTCTTTTTTCCCAGTAAGTACTGGGTAGCCTTCCAGTATCAGGAATGTTTCTCCTCAGTATTGTCAGTATCCTTCTTGTCAGTAACTTTAAAAAATCCAAATGCATAGCATTATGAAGGAAAAAGGAAAAAAAAAAGGATTAAAAAAAAAAACTTATCCTTTTCAATACAAAGGGGCTAAAAACACCCTAAGCATGATGCAAAGAAAAGATTATAGTATGAAATACAAGCAAAAGGAAGGTATTCAGATT
>VZSU01000448.1:491558-633024 GCA_013398715.1 Nesospiza acunhae | reverse complement strand
AGGGAAATCAGGAATACACAAATATACATCGCCAATCAATCCGGTTGCTTTACAATTGGTTGCAGTTACATAACAGACAAACTGCAGTTACCTAGAAATCTCAAGTACAAAAGAACTCAAGTAAAAGCACTGTTCCTGCCTCTTCTGTTCTGAGCTGTGAGTGTACACAGTCCAATCTAAGCAGCATAGCACTGGCTTTGAAATTTAACAATCAGGTAAGAGTTTGAATAGATATTTCCTGAGTGAAAACATGCAAAGCAACTCAGTTTCCTCATGCAACATATATGAATAAAAAGTTGTTAAGTCTGGAAGATTAGTGCCAGAGATTTATGTTTGAATTATCAGTTTGGCATCTTAGATAATATGGCACCAGCTTGTTTCTGTTATCCATCCCTTACTGATGTGCTGTTCATAATGACCATCAAAGTTAAACCCAAAAAGATTATTGACCAAGGAGACTATTTGTAGATCAAAATACCTCTCTGTCAGAAATAGTGTATAATGTAGCCCTAATGGTTTAAAGAGAAGACAGATTCTTATCAGATAAACTCTAAGCAAAAGTGCTTTATTCCCGTTCAATTGTTGCATGCTAGCAAACACCTCTAAGCAAACAGTTCTTTCTTTCCATCTTTGGAGCTGTAGTTGTGATGTTAATAGCTGACAAGACTGTTCAGCACATATGTGGGATAATTTCTTGTGGTACTTTAGCAATTGACCTACCATGTTGTTTTACCTAAATACCTGCAGGTTTTTTTAAGTCACACCTATCATTATCCTGCAAAGGAAGACAGCACACCTGTAATTATGTAATAATTATATATAATTTAACTGTGGCAGATAGGAAGAAGAGAAGAGATCCTTTTTCTCGGGCAAGTACCCAATATTACATGAAACAATTAGGAATAGAAATAATAAATGCTGGTTTTAATAAAGTAAAGTATCCCAGCACTATTATGGGTAATTTTGGTTTCGTACATATGCTAGGTCAAATGAATTAAAACAAAAAATTAGAAGACAAGGAAAATCTGAATGAAAATTAATAACTTATGCTACTTAATCTTGATGAAATAAAAGGGTATACTCTTTGTTTAAAGTGGTTTTGGATGTGGCAAAACATAGGGAATGGCCACTCCTTATGAGAGAAAATATAAAAGATTAAAATTCAATAGTAATTCATAACAGAAACTTTATATTTTCTAAACAGAGCATGTATTCAGATTGCCTGGTGTGAAATAGCATATTGCACTGGACTGCTTTCACATGTTAAGTAACTTAGCTTGGTTTAGTGGTGACAGGTGTAGACCTTATGGCTTTCACTGGCAATTCAATCTGAAATGATGGGAAAGTGTTCCTTCATTAGTCACTCAGCAATTAATATGCTGAATGTGATGCCTTCTACTTCCTCATCACCTATTATTTACTAAAGTAATTAACTGTCTATAAAGCAAGATAGATAACTTTATTATCTAGTTTGGCATCTAGACGTATCTAACGCATATCACATAAGTGGCATTAGAAACATTTATAAAGCATTGATGAAAATTCTGTAGAAGAAGTTTCAATAGCAACAGGGGCTCAAAGAAGAGAATGAATGCAAGGCTTAGATTCCACTTTTTCTATTGTAATTATATCTAAAAAACAACTCTTAATATCTTTGCTTCCATGAGTATTTTTATACTTGCTGGAGCAACATCAGCTCTTACTGCTGAGAAGCTTCTTGTCCTGTCTGTTTCTAGACTTGCTCATAAACTAACATAATATTCCTGGTGTAAGCTCAATAGAAAGCCCCATTTAGGTGCTAAAATGTTGAAGTGAGGTTTCTCTGGAGCCTTCTCACCTCAAGCCTAATCAACCCCAACTCAGCCTGCCTTTGTAGGACAGTTGCTCCACCACTGATCATCTTTGTGGCCTCCTCTGGACCTCCTTTAAGAGGTTCATGTTTCCTGTGTTGAGGTTGCCCTTGATCCCACTGCCTGTGTTGCTGACAAAGATACTAAAAGGCACCAGTCCCAAAACAGAGCCCTGAGGGAACCACTCAACACAAGTCCCCACCTGGACATACAGCCTTTGACCACAGCTCTCTGGCTGTGTTCATCCAGCCAGCTCCTTATCCACCAAACAGTCCATCCTTCAAATCCAGGTGTCTCCAATTTGGTAACAATAGTGTCATGTTTTCAACTGCCTGTTAAAAACCTCCGTAGTGGTTTAGGGAGATGACATCAGGTGACCTTCCCTTGTCTGTCATCCCAGTCACTCCATCTCTAGAAGGCCTCCAGACTGGTCAGGCACAATTTGCCCTTGATGAAACCTGCTGGTTACCTCAGATAACCTCCTAGTCTAGGCCTAGTGGCCTAGGCACTGCATGTGCCTGGCCATTGTTTCCATAAGGATCTGCTCCATGACCCTCCCAGGCACAGAGGTGATTGTGACAGGTGTGAAGTCACCCAGGTCTTCCTTTCTCCCCCTTTTTAAAAAATAGGATCCTTTTCCCAGTGACTGGGATCCTCACCTGAGCACTATGAATTTTCAAATACCATAGAGAGTGACTTGGCAACAACATCCCCTGGTTCCCTCATAGCCATGTCACCCATTCCCATAGACTTATGGCTTGTTCTTTAGGTGGTAAACTAATACTGTCCTAATCCAAGTGCAATATAAGCAATGAATGTATAGGTTTCCTAAATACACAGCATCTCAGCTCTTCTTTCAGGTGCTCTTGCTAGTCTTGGAAAGTGTTGAAAATCACTTTGTTGAGAATCAGATGTTTTGCTGCCTCAGTGTTTCATATAAACATTCAAACCTCTGTGATTGCTGCCAGACAGACCGAGTTTAAATAAAGAATATAGAGTAGCAAAACTGAATGAATGCATTTTAGACCTGCCCCAACCCTTTTCAATTCTCTTATCATTGATGTGAGCTACTATTCAAATCAAGGTTCCCATGGGTCATTTTTAATTAAACTAATCAAGAATTTATTTTTATACAAACATCAAAGGTACCCAAGGTAACTCCATCTTGGGATCAGCAGGCCCTCTGTGTTAAAAAAATTCTCTTCAATTTAATTTCCTACCTCTTTGAGGTCTTCCATTTGAATTTATGACTCTTTACACTATGTGTTATCATTTTAATGATTGAGCAATTCATATCCATTTAAGTATGTATCCAGTAGAATTATTTTGTTAGACAAGAATTTTTCCCAGATGTGACAGAGGATATAAATAATTCTCAGATTGAAGACTTCCACCAAATTATCATTCCTGTCTCCAGTGTTTTGTTTTAAATACCTCAATATTATACAACACATACTAAGGCAGGCCCTAATCATAATGGATTTTATGGAAAGAATACATAATAAATAATATTCTAACATTTAATTTGGATTAAAATCTACTATCTACTGAACTCAGTGAATATTCAGTAATCCTTTTCATCAGACTTCAATGAAAAAAATAAAGAGATGGAAAGTCCATCACTTCTGTGATTTTTCAAATGACTGAAGTCTTTTTTACGCTCATGGCTTTTTTTCCCAGTTTACATGTCTGGGTTCAGCTTCCCACTAGTGTTTTTTATTGTACTTCTACCAGCTAGATTAAGATATCACTTATATCTGGTTTCCAACCTGTAATCAAATTACTATTCAATCCTCTTTCTGTGAAGTTAAACAGACGGAGCCCTTAAGAGTTCATCTCTTATATATCTTCTACAGTATCTTCTCCAGTGCACTTCTACAGTATCTTCTCTGGTTCGCTACTTTTTTCTTTCATGTAGATATCCAAGAATTAATTCTTGGTATAGCGATGTTCAGGTCTCATCTGCCACAAAAGCTGAAGAATCAAAGTTTATCTCATGAAGATGTTGCCTGTGTTCACTATTCGTTGGCAGATTATTTTACCCTTGGGTGTATTAAAACACATACTGACGAGCTGCCCCAGTTTACTTGATGACTAATTATGGCTTCCTGCCCTTGTCAATATTAAAAGTCTATCATTTTTGTGTTGTCTTCAAATTTTAAGAGCAGGGATTTTACATATACTTGCAGATCGTTTGTTAAAATGTTGAGTAGCACTGGGTCTTTATGGAATCCCAGTGCAAATTCCTCATTTGCCAGTAATTCGCCTTGGACAAATACTTTTTGAAAACCATTTAATAACCAAATTTTAATATGTGTTTTATTGATACTGCCTAATGCTAATGTCTCAAACAGAATGTCATGTGATACTAACACAAAACCTGTTAGAAGTTTAGACCTTTTATGTCTCTGTGGTTATCTTTATTGAACAAACTGGAATCTTATCAAAAAAGAGTATCATATTTGTTTGACAGGCCCTATTTAAGCAGGGAAAAACAAAGAAAAATCACTCTAATGTCAACAAGCATTAAGTGTATGACAGTTCTTCAATCCTTCTTTAAATGAAGACCTCTTCAACTTTTCATGCCACTTAATCTAGCATACCATGTCAACTGTATGATATCACTGTGGAGAAGCTCACTGAAATTTATCAGATCTCCATCAAGTAATGTACATAGCAAAATTAAGACCTTTGGCCCTATGAATAAGCCAGCAGTATTTTCTGATATATAGATTTCAGAAAGTTTGGCACTTCTTTTATATTTTTTAAATCCTAGAGTTTAAAACCCTTCTTCCCCATTTCAATTTTTAAACTTGAATACCAAAATGAAAGTAAAGTACCAAGAAAAGTACTTTGCTTTAAAAATTTGAAAATCATTCTGAAATAGTTTTAAGTGAATGTGCTCATCACCATGAATGATTCCAGGTTGATCAATTAAGCATCTCTTGAGAAATGTGGAAACTTAGATGAATTCCAAATGATGTGGTTGTTATCTATTCTTGGTAAATGAAAGAACTTTTGAAAACTGCTACAATTCATTCTACAGTTTAAAATAACAAGGCATTTTTATATTACCAAGTATGTGAAGATATTTCGGATTTCACTTCCTATTGGGTAGGAGAAAAGCCTATCACCTGTTTGAGAAAAGGCTAAATATCTTCTGGGAATTTACAGTCAGTGCCTTGAAAAATACATTCCATTAGAATGACTTTTTAAGGCCCACTGTGAATTTAATAATAGTGCAGAATAATATAAAAATATGACTGTAAAAATCTCCAAAATCTGACAATAAAAAGAAAGAGTAAGAGAAAATAGAAGCAAATTAAGGCTTTGTTGTTTGAAAAGAACTTCTGTCTTAAGAGGCCTAATCTCCCTACATGTCTAAATAATTAAACACATGGTGCTTTTCAAGGATTAATGATGCATTTCCCTTCAGTTCACAAGGCAATTGTAAGTGCTAAAGAGTATAATAGAGAAAAAAATTGAGGTTCATAAAAAACCATAAAGTAATTCTGTGCAACCCTGCCTAGTGTTTATGTCATCAGTTAAATTAAATGTGACAGGACCAGTAAGTCTGGAAATTTTCAGTATTTGTGAAATTATCTTGAAGTATTTGGTCACTTTAGAATTTTTTTACCCCATTTCTGAAAGAAACTGACTCCATGTTAATCCAGCTTGTTTTTCTAACAGCAGTTTTGAATAAAGGTAACATATGTATATATGTTATACCTTCCCATGGGGAGAGTAATTCCTCTGTGAAGTGGACCACTTGTCCTCTCACTTTGGGAAAATAATTCCAGCTAGAGTATGTGAGTCCCTTTTTATCAACACAGGTGTACTGGGGAAGGAATGGACCTCTTCAGGGAACAGAGCTGCTTCTGAAGGGTTCTCACCTAGAAGGCCTCACCTAGAATATTTATGCGGGTGAAAACATGGAAAAGGGAGTATACATTTTTTGGAGCAGGGAAAAATTAGGTAATTAAAAAAAATCTATAATATTTATGGAGATGGACTGTTTTTTTAAGAGGACAAACCAATTTTGAGTGGCTGCTGTCAAAGTCAATCACATATGACTTTGTCATATCACACCCACTGATATCAAATGCAAAGCATACTAGTAACCTAATTTTATTGTAAGCATGCATAAATTGTGATGAGGATTGGTCACAGATCAGGATCAGTATACATTTTACTATTCTTGTCAGTAGTGCCACAGTGCTAAGTCTATGTGTGTGGCTTTACCTGATTTTCCTTCCCCTTTCTCCTTCCCTTTCTAGGGAAGACCTGCTAGACCTTCCCTCTCCTCTGTTGCTGTGCTGGTAGCTCAGGTGTCCCATTCCCTTGCTGTGGTACCTGGTTGTCTGTCTGCTTCAGAAAGCTGAATAGGATTTGGACTTGAGTTCAGCCCACTCCCATACAACTGCTAGTGTGCCTTCTGGCAGAGTTCTAGCCTGACCCAAGTGCTGCTCATATCTGGGCAAGCTCTGGATGATGACTCAGATGTTCCACTTATTTTATAGAGCAAGGAAACAGGTACATGCCTTGAATTCTGGGCCAGAAGACAGTCACTGATACCCCAGTGTTTACATTAACAACTACTCTTCCTCACTTCCAGGAGGAAGTAAAGGCCTGGAAACAAGTAGTGGAGCTATGCAGTCCACTCTCAATGTGGCCATCCAGACTCCATGGTGTGCCCTTCTCCTGCCCACTGGCATCCCTGACCTGGGAGCAGGTGTGTGCCTGGGCTGTCGCTGGCTCCTGGTGGTACACCTATGGCCTTGCTCAGGGACAGGGACTGAAGCAGAGCTCAAACACACGGCTCAGAAACAGTAAACTCCAGGTTTACAGTTTTCAGAAATTCAGAAAGAGTAAGCACACTGCAGCATTTTCAGGAAGAGTTGTGATGCTTTTAATTGAAATCTGCGGAAGTGAGGACAGTTTCAGGATCAATGATTAGCCAAAAGCAAAAGTTGAAGACAACACCAAGAAGAGCCAAAGACCCAAGCTGAAGACATGGATACAGATGTGTTTAGTCAAGGTCACAGAGGAACTCTAGGGCAGAAAATACTAGGAAGAGAACCTGGATTGTTGGAATTAGACCTGGTAATCATCACAAGCTATCTCTCCTCTGCATAGTACATATAAGAGTAAGGACTGTGAGAATTATTACAAGAAAGATTAAGCGCATCAAGAGTATTTGTATGTGCACTACAGAAGCAAATCTTAACAAGAAGAACAGCAGCAAATATATTAAAAACATTGACCAGTTAAGTTGCCCAAGTACGTCAGAAAATTGAACAAATTCATTGCTACTGCAATTACATTTGAAGCACCGGACAATTTTGTCATTGTAAATGTCTAAATCCTCCACCTCCTCTGTAATAATTACATTAAAAAAGATGAAATACAACACATGCATCTTTCAGTTAAATGGCCCATTAATCTTCCAAGGAGGAAAAAAAAACAACAACCAACCCACTATGCAACTTTTATTTCAAGTTTTTTTTCACTTCTTCAATGAAAGTCAAATAATACATCATTCTCTGAATGACACCATATAAATGACAATCTGAAATGACTTATGGTTCTACAGCCATTTATTCCATAGCACTGAAGACAAAATTAGGAGATTTTGAATACTTTACAATAAAATTTCAATACTAAAGTTTTCTCTCAAATATAATAGCACTTAATTTATGACTTCCTAATGTGCTTGAAATCCATTTAAGAGGAAAGTCTGAAATTTATAGGCATACATCTAATAACCAGTTTAAACTCTGAGCATGGAAGAACTGTCATATATAATAGCTGTAAAATTACAGTTATGCAGTAGATGCATCATGCACAATAACCTTGGGCAAGTCTCAGAAGTGAGAATTTGAAGTACTTTCTCATTTTCCAGACCTCACTATGAGTATTTAGTGAAGTGAGTCTTTAGTCACACCAAAATGCTAGCCTGGAGAGTCTGTGGACCAGAGCTGCAGAATTCATTGTGGTTCCCAGTCATACTTTCCTCAGTCCCTTTTAAATTTGTATGGATGGTCAGAAAATGTGGTTTGGTATGTGCAGTTGCAAGACCATGGTTGCAACCAAACTGGTGAGCACAGCATTTTCATTACAGATGGGAGTTTAAATACAGTCCCAGGATGCTCTGGGAGCTAAGCCTGTTACTGCCATCCTTGAGTGCATGCTGGATATGCAGTATTACGAAGATTGGGCTCTACTCATCTGATCCCATTTTAAAGGCAGCCCTTTGCAGTATGTATCATGACATATAGGATAGTGCTAAGAAAAAAAATATAGCAGTGCCAGTCCCCAGAGCTCATGGAGATCCACACATGTCCAGGTGTGACAGTTCTGCAGCTGCAGCCAGGATGCTCCTCAAACCTGCTGTGAACTCCTCTCTAATGCAACCTTTTCTCTAACCCCAGGCATCCAGATTATAACCTATCACAGGCTCCTGCAGGACTCAGCACTGAAAGTGGTGCTGTCTCCACACTGAGTATATTCCACCTCTGGCCTTTTCATATCAGAGGAGTTGTAGTCACTATAAAAGGCTAGCAGAGTTTTCTGTGAGTCCTTAGCAACTGCTTGTTCAGTAACACTTTTGTATTCACATTGTCAGAGTTGCTCCCACCATGTATTAATCTTTCACCAGAAATTATATCCTTTTCATCACCAACTGCAGTGCTCTCTATTAAGAAGCACTCATAGAAGGTATCAATCCAAGCAGTTCTTGAAAGAGAACCCTAAGAAAGGAGCTGTTCTCAAGCTAGACTAAACTGTTTGATGAATAAAGTAGAAGCTGATACTACCAACACCTAAACAAGAGAGCAACTTGAAACACCTTTGGTGAATTCCAGAACTCCCATTGGTCTTAATTAGGACAAATGAAAGAAACTGTTAATTTCAATCAGCTGGTGAAAGGTGCTGCTGTCCCAATCAGTCAGGCTTTTGGAGTTCAGTTTTCAACCTTTTCAGTATTAGATAGTCTCACACAAAATATAATGTTTCCTTGGAAAATTATGTGTATATTTTCTTTTTTATTAGAGGTTATATATAGCGGTTTGGGACCAGAAAATATGTTAAATCTTTTTTTATTTCTGGGTGAAGTCTCTTTGTTTTATCAAGATGATCCAGATTTTAGTAACTAAATACTTATGCAAAAAATAATTGCACTTATTAAAACTAAGTCTAAAAAGGTCTACTGAGTAATCAACTAGTAACAGAAAATTCTAGACATTTAATTCCTTGGATACCTATTTGCTGTAAAGGAAGAGACCTAAAAGTTCTTTTGTATATGCATTCTGATGTTTCAGGAACTTTTGAGACCTTGAAATGTACCTTATCTGGGTATTACTTGGGGTTTTTTCCCTTGACTTCTTCAATTAAAGTACTTTTTTTTTTTCACATAACTCTTTTTCCTCACAAGATATATTTTTGTGTAAAATATAATCTGCTGTGTTTTGATGACATCCTATAATACATTCTACTGAATAGATTTTCCATGGAATCTCCTACTTTGGTATAATGAGAAAGATGAAGTCAATGTAGATGTGACATGAATTATTACCTTGTTTAAACAGCAAATTACTTATACTCAAGTGATATGTAGATTGTTAGAAAAATAATTTATTTCTTGAATTGTTTGCAAGGTAAGAAAAAAACCATCAAATCTCAATCAAATTAAAAAAAAAAAAGCTACTCTTTGAAAGTACAGTTATGGGTTTTCCAGAGGTGGCTACAGATTCCTCCAATTTTAGAAACAGCAAGCAGCAATGTAGTAATCCAGTAAAAGTCAGAATAATAGTTAATGCACATGGGAGTAGGTATTTGCACTCTGAATGCTCTGAATAAATTCAGAAACAGTGGTGAACTCATGGGTAAGACACAAGGAAAATATAAATGTAAAAATTTCCTCCAGTAAAATCAGAAGAAAGCCTTGGGGCAAAAAATAAAAGAATCATAAGGAAAAACAATCATAAGAAGAATGTAATGAAAGTAATGTAGTCGCTTAGCTTGGATATGTCCCTGCTTGAAATGTTTTTACAAGGACATCCTTGTTACCAGAGTGAAAAAAAAAATCGTAAATGTTAACTAGAAATCACTTTCCTTCATCCCACATCTTTCCCCTTAGTAAATGAAGACAGGATGAACAGCTAAAATTACTAATTGGTTTACTGATCAGTTGTAGTTTGTTCGATTGATTTGCAATTAATTCTGGTTTGTGGTGCATAGAAGAGGAAGGTTGGCGCCAACCTTTGAGGCAGCTGATACTCAATATCCTCCAAGAGAGCTGTGGGTCAGAATATCAATAATCTGTTTTGAAGCAGCTCCTGAATGTATTGAGATTGTGTCTTATGCATTTGTAAGAGCTCTAGGGAATAAAACAAAATCTGCATTTTCTTAATAAATATATCTCTCTGCAAAGACCAGATACTTTTTACCTTACATTAAATATTTTGTGCCATTCTGATTTCAAAAAAAAGTGTAAATACTTTGTATAATCTGTAATAGTGTTGGTAATTTTCATGATTCTTGCTTATATCACCAAATTAATTTTTTCAGGCTGTTTGCAGGTCAATATCAACTTAAATTTAAAGGAAAGTACAGGTTTTTCTTCACTGGTACTAAAAGATCATAGAAAGTAATCCTCTTAAGAACAAGTATAGATGCACAATGTCTGAAATATAAATCACTTCTTTTGAGAAATGAGAGGCCATGTTTAGAGTACAGCTGATTTTTTTCAATTAGAGAAAAAAGTTTTCTTCATTTAGGAAAAAAAATAAAAAAACAAACCAAAAAACCAGTATATATCAGAAGACAAAGAGATAAAGGATCCAAGCACCAATTACTTAAAATGTAGTCAAGAGGAAGCTTGTGTTCGAAATTATTATCTAATCCTCCTCTCTATGGAGATATTGTTCATATCTGCAATGTGACATCAGATATTTTCTTTTAGGAACCTGATTTAAATTTCACTTTAGTATACACTTAGTATACAGAATCCTTTCCTGGATGCATTTTACACAGTGTATCACTTTCTGTTTGAAGATATTTTCCAGACAGAAATATTAATATTTTGTTCCTTTGACACCCTAGATTGCTTATTTTACTATCATTAGTCTAACCACCCTATTCCTTCATCCAATATGCAAATTTTTCTTTCTCCCAGTTTGCCTGTTTAATACAAAAATACCCAAATTCTCTCTAGAAAATGTGTCTTCTTCTGTACCTTTCAATTAAATTTCCAGGCATTTTTACTTTATCTTTTCCTGATACCCCAAAGTTAAGTGAATTATTTCTGAAATTATCTTTTAATACTTTTAATTTTCTTTTTTTCTTTTTTTTTTCCCTGTTCAGAACTGAAAGGAATATCTAATGATTGGATTTTATGTGGAAAACATGTTAGGGAATAATACTGATGCCTTTTTTTGTAGTATATATGCCTTTCAATGCATCAAAGCCAAATTTTAATTATTTTTCATTTCACTATTTGTGCAAATGGTGTAATTACTAACAGTGAAAATTCAATTTATTTTACCTTAAAAAAAAAATTTTTTAAAACTTCTTTTTGAAGACATGTTCTTGTAGCATCAAAAGTACAAAATGGATGAGTACAGGAGAAATGAATGGCTATTCATTGAGACTATTTTTTGAACCCCTAATAAATAAAACACCTGATTAAAACTATAGAAGAGAAGTGATAAGGAAAACTGAACTGAGTTTCCATGCTACTTAAGACTTTGGCTTTTCACTGTAAATGTGATCTTGTTTCAAACTGTGAATGAGTTTAAAACTTCGTGTAAGTAGCCGCATTAGAGATACTGTAATAGTGGTGGATCATTCCCGTGAGAAAGGCAAGCAAGGCTTGTGTGACTCCTGTGTAAGAGAGCTATCTGTCACAGATGTCACTTTATCTGATTGAGACTCCTTAGCTGCTGCTATACTTGCACCCTTCTCTATATCAAGACCTTTTGCATCTACAAGCTGCCAGCAGGGAAGTAAAAAAACCCTTCTTCTGATGAGATAGGATTGAGATCTTTGTGGCTTTTTGTCTCAGCATTTAAACAGAGGATTTAATTGGCTGACATTTGAACTTTGAAAGAATCTAAATTTTTATGGCATGTGTTTTTTTTTCCACTGTATTTCATAACCTTACCAACACTTTACATTTCTTAAACCATTAGCCTTGTGTGCAGCAGTCTGTCAAAATATGTTTAGATCTTTTGTCTGATACACTGGAAGAACACTTGTATATTTTTGTTGTTCATTGTCAATACTTTTGTGATCATTTTGACTAATAAACTGGAAGTGATAAACTCTGTCCAAATCATTAAAATGTAAAATTAAGACAACAAAAGCTGCTGAGAACTTGATTTTTTTCCCCTTGTGTTTGATTTTGATGCGTGTTTTCCCTTACATAAACTGAAGGTGAGGAGCACACAATTCATTACTGAATAAAATTACCTTCATTATGAGACAGTTTGTGGGCCACATGTTCATGTGGTAAAGGACAAAATGTACGAATGTCTGAAAAACAGATTGTGAACAGGTTTCACTCTGCATCTCCAGCACACACATGTGCATACAGCATCAGCAGCTAAAATTGCTTGGTCCAGACAGCTGTCCAAAACAATTTTTGTAAAACTTACTTTTGATATTGGAGTAGATATAACTGGCGTCATTGCCTTCCCTGATTTATGGGAGGAGTGGGAATCTGGTTTTACTCTTGCATCTGTTACCATACCACAAATTCAGAAAGTAATAACATTACTCTCATTTGCTGATCTGTTAAGAATGTGCATGGTTTTGTGATGAGAATAATGCAGTAAGACAAAAAAAGCAACCTGAAGAACGAAGGAAAAATTGAGGTTGTTGCAGATATTCACTCTATTTTTTATGATTGTACGTGTAAAATTTATGGATTTACCACTTCTTCGTAATGTATTTACACAGGGAAGTTCTCTTATAAATCATCTGTTTTCCAATAGGAACCTACATTTTTCACCCTAATCTCTGCTTGAGTTCACTGAGGCAAGAAGGGGTCAAATGATGAGCCCAGTGTTACATGATGAGTCATTGAATGAACCAAGTGCTAGGATCCTCCTTGCCCCTGGTCGTTTATATCAACAGGCCACAGGGGCTTTGTGTTTCTTCTTTCATCTGCCTTTAAATCCAAAGTGTTAGTTAGAAATGTCTTCCATTAAATCTTTGTGTGGCTCAGACAGTGCAAGAAAATACAAGCCTTGAGATGGTCTGTTTTTTACTGCATATGTTTCCTTGTTTTTTTCTGAGACACCCTTTCTGCTGAGATTTGTTTACTAGTCTCCATAAATCAGCATTCTCATCAGATGTGGTAATGAAGTCCTAAGAGAACCAGCCAATATTTCCACAGCTGTTAAGTAGTTATCTAAAGATTTCTTTCTTTTTGGGCCTGATTCACCACTGGGTTTCCTCAGGTTTATACTGGTGTAAGTCTAATGGGTTCAAATTGGTTGCAGTAAATCAATGCACAGAACTAGTCCCTGACCTGGTGTAAATCAGCAGAGCTCCACTGTATCCGCATGCAGCTGTCCTTATTTTTACCAGCTAAAGCTCTATCCCATGGAGTTCAGACAAGCCCAACCGCGTACATGCTGTTGTGCCAGGTTCAGCTGTAATGACCAGTTATTCCCAGGTGTAGTGTTAGAGTTACACTTTCAAAAATGAAAATCAGGTTTGATTAGAATGATAAAAGAGAGACATTTTTTGTGTGTGTGATAGTTTTGTTGTCATCTGTTTCCTTTTTCTCTGCGCAAACAGCCCTGCCTTTCAGAGCTCCACTTCTGAGGTTTCATCTGCAGCAGTAAGGAAACTAGTGACTGCAGGCTAACAGAGGAGCAG
This sequence comes from Nesospiza acunhae, assembly GCA_013398715.1. Taxonomy (NCBI): domain Eukaryota; kingdom Metazoa; phylum Chordata; class Aves; order Passeriformes; family Thraupidae; genus Nesospiza; species Nesospiza acunhae. Next base: position 619,288 of record VZSU01000448.1, on the reverse strand, counting down.
ATGTGAAATAAATCCTTTGGAAGATATTTAATGCGTGTGAAAAGAAGAAACAAGAAACCATATCTACACAAACTAAACCGTGGGCAGCTCTCTCTGTAGTCTTTCTACATATTATCAATTAGGCTGTGAGCAGACAAAAACCTAGCCTTGAATTTAGATCTGTAGATGCACTGAAGTCAGAGGAACTAACCATTTATAAAGCTGCTGTCCTCTAAGATCTTGCCAGAAACATAACACCCTTTTGACTGGAAAAACATGTTCCATTTCACTGAAGTAATTTTGAACTTTTTAACAGATAAAATTAATAGAATTTTTGACCTAAACAGTTCAGTACATTATTCAGTTTTAATTTTTTAATATATAATCACTTTTATTTGCTTCTGTATTTTTTCTTTCATTTTATTTTTTAATGGTCTACAGCATGAGCATGTATTCACAGAAATGGTATTCCTAAAACCACCTTTCACCAAAAAAAGCTTCAGCAACAAAAAATGCTTTTGTCTACTTTTCTTCCAAGCAGATTTATGTCTGATTATGGAGAAGCATATGGACATTGGGGTCCAGCTCTTCTGGAATTCCCAGTGCCAAAAAAGTGAAGAAAACAATATTCTTATTAAAATATTGAATAAAAATATTAAAAACAAATATTTTGTTTATCATAAAGGAACCACACTGTATGGAGAAAAACATGACAATTGTCCACTTCTAGCCATTCCAGGGCATTCATAAACTAGAGCAAGCCTAAAACAGTCTAAAAGCATGGGGAGAATTCCTTTTGCTTTCAACAAGGGCAGTATCTGTTACACCTTAGGACTTTGAGAATTTTCAACCTTCTTAAAACTGATTGTGAACTAGAATAGGCTATGTTTAGGTGAGGACAGATACATAAATTCTCCTTTCTAAGAACTATTTTACCCATTTTTTTAAATTTTAAAGCATGTCCACATTTCCTCTGTCATTGTATATATATATATATATATATAACTATTCTGCTTATTAAAGTGCCAAGTAAGTAAAATTGAGTTTTAACAGAGAAAATTTACCAGAATAGGACACTGTATGAGCTCTCTATGAATGTAAAATATGTAAATGAATTTTGTTATGTAAATTAATTCAAATATAATGGAATAGTTTCCATTTTACCTATATTACCAGAAGAAAAACACAAACAAAAAAGTACACCTACTAATTGTCTTATGTAACATTTTTGTTTAGTTTATATGTTCACCTTACAGTGCAGGAAAATTCCTTTCTGCACAATGGCAAAAATTTTCATAGTCATGGTTTCTGATTTATGGTTAATATTTGTTAACTAACTATTTGATACGATATCGTTGCCAATGTTAGGCCCTCCAGCACTCTAATTCTAAAAATGCACTACTTCAAAATGTATTTTAAAACCCTTTCAATTAAAGAATTAATGTGCCTAAATATACATAAGATTTCAAAGAAAAAAATGGCTTAAAAGTTACTCAGCCCCGCCTGTAGTGAAAATTCTTCAATACATGCTTAGCTTTCCACATGTGCTTACCAACACCATGGGTTTTTTGCCAATACCTTCACTACAGCTTATTCCCCATAACAGAATTCCCCTGTTTCCAGGTAAAATCATTTACACAGGGCTCTAAAATAAGTTGTAGGTTAAAACTTGTTAGTTCTCTTAGATACTGAGCTACATCAAACTTTCAAAAGAAAAAGTCAAAATTCTTCCATTTTTTCCAATCTCCCTTCTGGAGGTAATTTTTTCTTTTCTTTTGAAGGGAAATTTCAAGTAGAATTAATTTGGTCAACAACAAAAAGCATAGGATGAATGCATTCTAAAGTTTCTCTACAATTCATATAGATAATCATACTGATTCAGAAAAATTTAAAAAAATGGTTATAACAAAATATTTTCATTATTGTGAAAATTTCCATCTAAAGAATTTTCTATTATAAATGTCGTAGAAGTAGAAAATACAAATACAGAAAGCAGAAACTGGTTTAAGGAAATGAAAATACAAAACCAATTACATCAAAATTGGAGTGCACACATGCACACACATGTATACAATTCCTAACCTGTAATTTTCAAGTTTCAATATCTAATGCCCATTATTATTCTTATTTAAAATGTTGAGACATCAGGATAGGTCCACTTAATAATTACAAAACAGGAAAAAAAAATAGAAAGCTGATCTTTCCTTACCTGTCATAAATGGGAAATATCAGCGCAATTATTTTTCATTATTATATATAATTAATATATTCCTAATTTTATATAATTACTATGGTTAAACACCCCAGAAACAATTTTTGTGATTTCCTGGAGATAAAGAATTAGATTCCATTTCAAACAATATTACACTTTGCAATAGTGTTATTTCACAGATTCATATCCCAAATTAATGGTAACTTCAAATTTAAGCTGAATTCACAGAGATTGTTCATCTGTCTTTTTTTTTTTTTAATGGGCTTCAGTTCTAGAATTTAACATGCAGGGAAAGATACTATTACAAACTATTCATTGAATGCTAACAAAAATAGAGCAGAGTCTGAAGATTACTTTAGATATGATATAGATTCTCTGAGTCTATATGTTGTATGAAATTAGATTTATAATTATTGGTAAACAAATTTCCTGCCTGAAGTCATCAGCTGAAGCTGTCTTCCACAGATTTACTGTTGAAGGCTCCAGTGACCTGTTTAATGACCCTAAACCTTAGAGTCAAAAGTTCTTTCTAATCCTTAAATATCCATGTCTAATAAATTGAGGAGGCTAATAAAAGGACTTTATTTTTTTTATTGATACAAGTATGGATTTATTTATTCTAAATTACTCACCAGAGAGAGATATTTATTTGAAAAATATCCCTCAAAAGTGATTAATTAAAACACAAGTGTCATGTCTAAAAAAATTGCTTGCAATTGTATCATCAGAGGTAATTGACAATATATCTTTTCAATTTCATTTTTGATGTCTTTACCATCTTTCTTTTGAGGTAATTTTTAAAAGTATGAATATTTTTCTAATTTTTTCTATGCTGAGTGCAAAAAATACATCTCTCTTTTGCTAAAACACCGACTGAACATGTGATATGCTCCAGCAGCATAAAAGAAATTAACTCACTAAATTTATGGATAAATTAACATGGAGTTTAGATTGAAGATGTGATATTAGAAATATGTATGGATTAAAGATGAGAGCTTCACTGAGACTTTTTTTTGTTTTTTTTTCCTTAAATGAGTGTGTGAAATTGTAGATAGCTCTGGGTGACAATAGTACTTAAAAAAATCAAACATATTAAGATATGGAAATGAATTCTTAAAATGTATTAAGAACCTTAATTATGTGCAGCTGCAAAATCACGTAGTAAGAAAAATTACTTTGAGTTTGCAGTAGCATTCAATATTTTTCTTTTGCTTTTCTTGTTCTGGTTGCATATTATATTTCTTTGAATTGCAAGGCATATTTGCACAGGAACCTTCCTTAGTGCAGGTGCTCAGTTTTGTGACTTGAAGTTTAAAAAATGAAGTTAACAATTCATAATCTATGGGATTATGTATCCACTGATAAAAATAATTTCCTTACCAAAGCTAAAGTTAATAAACACATAAAACAAGCCCCTCTGTCAGACAAAAGTTGGGGAAAATTTGCATCTAAACTGGTCTCTCTCACATGGGGCTTGGCTCAACTTTCAAATGTGATGCCACAGAGANCCTGCTGAAACATTGGTAGCCAACACCATAACAATGCAGTGGGGACAACTGATTAGCCTCTTGGTGCCATATCAATTCATAATTCCTGTCTCAAACGCATCTCAGACCCCATCACTTTGAGCATCATCGTAGAAATCAATTAGCTAATTAAGTCATCTTGTAGCATTATGATGACAATAGCTTGATGATTACTGCTCTTTTTCAGTAGCTAGGAGATTTTGTAAGAAATTTTATCAGCCTTATGTTCCTGCTTTGTCTAATTCACCAAGTGTTTGTGTACAAGAAACAAAACAAAAATGCAAAACAACAAAAACATCCCACAACAAAGTATTGTTTTACACTTTCATGAAAACACCTCTCAAAAGTGAAATACTCGGGTTTCTTAGTTTCTCTTCTGCTTTTAAATAGCCCAAACATACACTGTGCATATACCGTGACTTGCATTCTGTGTAAAGTCCCACATTAGGCTCTGTCATCTCACACAGGGCACAGAGCTACAGCAGTGAAAGTCTCTGGTGGAGGAGCTCGCACTAGCAGCACCCTTCACAAGGTTGGTCAGGAGAAAGCAAATTGTATGCTCTCTTTTGGGTTATTTTGTTTGGTTTAAGCTCTTTGTTTGCTTGTTTTAGTTTAAAGAAAACATTTTGTTAGCAGCATAGAGTTACCTGCTTGGACTAAGCCCATGATTTTCAGTTCTGTAATGATGATTAGTGAAAGATCAGCCAGCTGGGGAAACTCTGTGGTACTGTAATTTGCAGCATTCTGAATAGTTTTGAGGTCCAATTTTCAGTAATTAATTTTATTTTTACTATGAGAATAGTGTGTGATGCTTTACTTAAGATTATAATCACAAAACACATTGTTGGATAATCTCTACATGGAAAAAGCATATCTCGTATATACTTGAAAGGGAAATAACCTTCTGAGCTAGCAACTGAAAATAAAACACCATTACCTGAATAAGAGAAGGTATATTCCATTTAACTTCTAAGCCCTTTAAAAACTCTGGAAATATCCAGTAATTAAGAGCAGAGACAAGGAAGGTGACTTGGTAAAGCACATCTAGAAATGGGTTATTTGATACAAAACTAAAGACAATTTCCTCCTGTATTGAAGGTGAGAGCAATTCTAGTATTGCTTTCTGTGGAGGAAGTGCCCAGTACAGCCTCCCTTTTCTGGCTCAGTCACCCGCTTGCTGCATGAGCACAGGGGCTGAATGCAGCTGGGTTCCTTCCCTTCCATCATCTGCTATGTCTGCCCACGCTGCAGGCTCCCTCTTACTCTGCAGGAACTTTCTCTGATGATACGTTTGAGAAGGGGAAAGCAAAACGCAATCCAGTCCAGCAGAAGCATCAGAGACCATCATGATTTAGATCAGAACTGTTTTTCATTGCCAAGTCTTGATTTAATTAAGCCAGGACTGCAAACAAAAGCTCAATGTTCTTAGGGTTCCTCTGCTTATGTGTCCCCATGGTTAATAATCCTATTCCCTTATTCCAGAATCCCTAGTATATAAACATTAATTTATATCTTTCTTCAGCTGATTAAATAAGGAATCAACTGCAGACAGCCAGCAGTCATTTACTGTATTTGATCACTTTTGATTCTTATTCACTCTGAATGACACTAAATAGAGGTGTGAGGTTTTTCATTGGAGTTGGTCTTCTCACAGACAAGTTACCAAAGAACAGAAGATGGAAAAAAGTTAGTGTTATTTTCCTGATTGATAGCTAACAAGGCCCTTTTATGAAGACACTTGTAGTGTTATTGCAGCCTGAGGCCCAATTAGTGGATAGATCCCTTTTAGCACTGTTCTCCTTGTTCATCTACCTCCGTGCTATATTATCCTACTGCAAAAAAACAGGCAAGCTTTTACACTAATCTTTAAAAACACCTATGTGAGAAAATATAGTAGAATATTTATTAGGTGTAAATATGAATGTCTATGTATTCACATACATACTCATTATGTGCATAGGAGAAATGAGTGAGACAGGCGCACACACATGAACACAAAAATTCTTAAAGACCGTACTATAATCTGCCTGTGAAATGGTTAACAGGAAAATAAATCAACATTCCTTTCTATGTGTGTTACAAACATTATTATCTCCAAGTCACATTTTAATTTCATACTTGATGCTTCAGCTCATGCCATGTTTTTAGTTAGCAATGGCCTGTTAAGCTGCTAATTTATATACTGTTGTGAAGGCCTCTGTAAATGCTGCTCTATAAATAATAGAGCAGTGATCCATAACAACCTTCCATGTAACAGCACAGAGTCCACTGCAGCTAATATGAAAGAACTGCTGGTTGCTAGGTGCCAAAATGCTGCCTGCCTATTTAGGAACTGCTATAGTTTTGTCTCCCTGCTAAGATGACAAAAGTGTAATTAGAGATTAATCAAGAACTACATTAGTGCCACAGTTTCCTGCAGGCTGACTTTTGTTGCTCACCAGCAGTTAAGTGCATCTGCCTGTATTTGTCAGTTCTCTGGAGATTTAAAAATTTATTGTCATATTTACAGGGGCAGCTACAGTAAGAGTTATCTGACCCTGAAGGAAACTTGGTAAAATGCATATAATGTGTAGTTGCAAAGATGGCTCTTTGTGTTTATTTTCTAAACATTTCCCAGCTGAGAAAGGTTTTAAATTTCCTGCCACCACAAATTTAATTCACTGGGATGAAGGGAAGAGAACTTAGGCCCAGACTCTTTTATTCTCTACTGAAGCTTCATATAAATAAACCTGTAACCATTTTTAGTATTCTTATGTCAATCTAAGTCTTTTGTAAGGTTCATTTAATATCATTACAGATCTTCCCTTTGTCTATTTTGATAGTAAGCAACTTCTAGAGCTGCTGAAACATTTGAATATAATAATCTGTTCATTATTTTATGTCACTAAATTATTGAATAATTATTGAATTATTTAAATTCATGAGATAGCAGCTTGATTGTACAACCATGTACATATTTATTGACAGAAAATTAGCACTTATTTGTGCAGGGTCCTCTTCACTGCATAAAGTAGAAAAAGCCACAGAAGAATTTTGTCAAGAAATTTTTAGTAATTAAAGAAATTCTGAATTTAATTTATTCCTCTGAAATTGAGAGCTTAAAAAATGATCCAAAATCTTCTTAGGAATCATGTTACATTTCCTGGCTAGTTATTTAAAAAGGATAGATACAAAAACAGATGGAAGATATTGGCACTTGCCCAAGGTCACAAAATAAATCATTGTACCTCCAAACAGATCTCAGTCATTCTGTATATTTTGGAAAAGCTTGTACTACTTTAAAAGAGAGACTGTTATACTACCGGAATGTCTGCTCCAAAGGCTTTCCAAAAATCATGGGAGCAATCTGTGTAGAGCCCTGTGCTGCTTAGTATCCAAGTCCAAGAATATGTTTATTTGTGTAAGATCATGTCAGACATGGCACCATCACTGGTACTGAGGAAAGTAAGTCTAATACAAAGTTTAAAAGTCTATTTTCAACACATGAGCAACAATCTTTATAGGGTGACCAAGAACAACGTACTTCTATTAATGGGATCAATGCCTACTGTCTAACAAGTCAATAAAAAGCACAAAAAAACCCCAGTAAAAATGCAGAGATTGTGCAGCTGACTCCGAATAACTTTATTTAAAACCAGAAAAGCAAATCCAAGTACAAGAAAATGCTGTATAAACAACTCTACTGTAAATGGATTAATAGTGCAGAACTGCAGTCCAGCTCTCCTTCAACACCAAACCACCTTTAGAAAAGAGATAAAATTATATATATGTAATGTGGTACTTGGGTCATAAAAGCAGCAGCTCTAAAAACAGCTCTAAAAACTTATTCATATATATATATATATATTTATATATACACACAAACCCACTACACACATACACATATAGATATGTATAAACCTATATGTGTGTATTTGTGGAGAGAAAGAGAGAGAGATGCATATATACACACACACACACACACACACACACACACACTTACATACATACATATATATCTATTGCTTTTTGTAGAGTTGTAGGCAAGAAATTCCAGTACTGGGTCAACACAACAAGAATTCTGGAATGGAGGGTTCCTAGATATGGAATATAAAGCAGACCTAGTGGAGAAAACTCTGAAATATGGCATATGTCTCTGTGAATTTATTCATAGGTCATTTCCTCAAGCAAAAAACCAGAAACTATAGTATTTTCAAAGGAAAAGCAGAGCTAGGAAAATCCCCCCTAAACTTGTTAGAGATTACTCCAGACTTTACAGCCCCTTTGATTTACACAGGGACAGAAGCTTGTAGAAAATAGGCTTAACAATCAGCTTCTCATTTAGTGCTTCCTAATCTTTTTGTTTCCTCTTCCTTTTGCACAGATATTTATGCAATAATACAAGATAAGGTTTGGGTAAATTCAGTTCCTTCTTACACACAATCTGGAGTTCAAATCCAAATATTTTGAACGTAATATTTTCTTCCATTCATAGTAACTACCGTAAACAACAACATGAATTTTTTTCAGCTTTTTAAAAATACTGGTGAGCCTCAAAAGTTTGGGAAAAAACATCTATTTATTGATCCTGTTTTATATCTTTTACCTAGAAACATGTTAACTGAGTTAAATGTCGATGTGTTCTTTATACCAAATGCTAATTTTATTTCTCATCCTTTGTTTTACTTTTCATAAAAGAAAATAGTTCACAAATACAAGGCCATATTATTTATAAACTTCTTTTTCTCATGAGAGAGCAGTTGAAGTTGAATAGTTGAAGTTAATCTTTTAAGTAAAACAGAAAAACTTCTCTACCTTCTTAAAATATGCAACTTTTTATCTTATAAAAATACAAAACTCATTTACGGACTATGAAAGAATAAATATTTGTGAAGTCAAGCTGGAGGAATAATAATAGTAATAAGTAATAATAATTCTTGTAGAATTATTCTTATTGCTAGTAATAGTAGAATTATTATTACTATTACTAGTAAGAGTAATAATAATTCTACAAGAAGCCATCAAGAGTTTAAATCCTAGGCAAAATTAGCATTTCTCTTTCTTATCTTCCAGACTGTTGCTCTTCTGGATTGATAGCAATCTTGTTTTAATATGATAAACAGTAGGAGCTGCCAGAACTCAGATGTCAGCATAATAAAGATTTATGATTATGAACTGTGGTACAACCATAACTATAAGCCTGAACTCTTTAAACAGTTGCAAGACTGGGTGACAGCTCTACCAAGATTCTGAACCAAAGTTCTCTGGAGCTATTGGTTTTCTGGGGGAAGGGCTGTTGTGTGTTTATAACTTTTTTTTTCTTTAGACACAGTTATTGGAGCGTATGAGAATTCATAGTGCTTTCTTATGTCTAGATTGCAAGAGTGTAGAAGAAAAACACAGGAAGGGAACCTGTTTGGCCACTGTGTAGTGTTTAGCACCCTGAGTATGTTCATGAGTAATAATTTTAACTGCTGGAGGAGCATGAAAATTGACTAAGTAGCTTCTGATAACTGGCAGAGGTGGAGGAGAGCAGGCTGTCTAGATGACAGCTTCAGTTTTTGGGAAGCTCAATTCCAGATAGTATCCATTAAAGAACTTTGGACCTTACCAAGGAAAAACATTAAATAAAAATAAGAGTTAATTTATCAAAACTAAATATTTTGTAATCTCAGTCTTGAGTTTTAAAGAGGTGATTTTGTATTAAAATAAAACCTCAGTTATCCAGGATTAAGGAGGAACATATGTACAACTCAGTCACTTAGGATCAAACAGTAGATCCAAATGGCAGCTGCAAAGCACAGATGAACAATTTTGTTCAATGTAATTACCTTGATTGCAGCTAATCTGATCTGGGCTGGAGTATGTGTATGTATGTGTATCTAATCTTGCATAAGGGTTGATGTTTTTGCTGGCTGAGTTAGGTCAAAATACAAAAGACAAAATAGCTAATAAGTACAGAATATTATCAAAATTTGGATTCTACAATTGTACTCTTATTTCCACAAACCCAGTGCTTTGATGAAAATTGTTTATTAGATGGCTAAACTCTTAGCTACAAGGCATCTTCTAGGGCTTTGAAGATTTTGCCATAGTCTTGGAAATTTAAAAAAAAAGAGAGAAAAGAAAATAAAAGAGTAAATTGCTGTGCTTTTCTGTAATTTTGTAAAACAGGGTATTTCAAGATAAATTATACTAACAGACGGTATCTGTCTTGTGCCACAAAATACATGTAAAATACCTGTAATTTAGTCATTTCAAGGCACGTATGAGAAAAGGTAATAAACACAAACACATCCATACTAGTTTATAGACATGCAGACTTCAAAAGTTAGAAAGATCTCAGGCTTGCTAAATATCAAAAATGGGATCCTGCAGCACACCAAACCACCTGAAATTGCCTTCAAATTTAAGGTGCAATTTATTCCAAATGGCATAGATTTGTAGATATCAGTGCTAGCATACACAGACTCACTTGATGTCTGTGTGTGGCAGTGGCTGGGTTGAAATAGAACTAATTTTTGGGTTATAGATACTGTTGTATTTAGATAGATGTTAAAAAAACCCTAGGTAAATGTAAACATGTGACATAATGTAGTTTTGTAATGTCCTGATTTATTCCAGGTTTGCTTTTTCCTAATAATTAAGATCCCATTTCTGCAGCCTACTTTATCTTCCAAACACTTTTCTTTCCAAGTTCACACATTGTATTTCAAAATTTTATTATGTTTTCAGTGTGGTTTCCTCTGCTTTACCAATTCAGGAAGCACTTGCTAGACCTGAACATATTTTCCTTTCTTGTATTTGAAAAAGTGAAAAATAAGTGATTGCACTGTTGCTTTGCACCAAAAACTGTGAGAAGAAGGAAAAGATGAATTGAGCAAGAAGCAGAATGGTGAGCTTTAAATTACATATTAATACATTTAATTTTATTAGACAGCATTTATTCCCTTGAACTCACACCACCCTGAAAAATGAGAAGGTTTCTAGGAAAAAACTTTTACAAATGTCCAAAGATACTTAACATTTTACTAGCTTTTTTCTGTTTTACTGATATATCCTAACAGAGTTGTCCACCTCATACTGGGTTTTCTTAGGACACAAGATATAATCCAATTACTCTTAGAGGCTGTTTACATCTCTTAGACTCCATCACAATTTTTGTCTTAAAACACTTTCAAAAAGAGTGTCATGGACATCATTCCTTTTCAAAAATCCCAATAAGCTCCTTCTGTGTAGCACGGCTCTCACAAATCAGCAGTCTGTTGCCTACAGAGATGACCCAAACTTGTAGGAGAGACTAGGGTTAACCTATCAGCTTGAGTAATACTCTCAAAATTTTAATTCACAATAGAAAACTTAAAAATATATTAAACCAATCCAAGTATTTCCTTGAAATCTAAAGCTGCAACTGATGCATCTCTGCGTCAAGAAGTTTAAATAATTTTTGTTAGCCCAAAAGATTTTGGTAAATTAAATTGGGTGAATCATGTGATCCCTTTGTCCTTGTAAATCATGGATGCACCCAGTCCATCACATGGGCAAAGAGAAAAGTAGGAAGTTTTTAATCGTAAACTTTATGAGTTTTAACACCATCAGCTTTATTAAACAAATAGCTCCATGAACCAGAGCCAGCAGTGCTTCATTTACTAAGATCTGTCTCTTGTGTTTGATTGAAGGCTCTGATTAAGGATTTCCCTTAATTGGGGCATTCAAAAGGCCCATCTTGCATTAGTTTTTTCTTATTTTTACAGACAGGAATTGATAAGATGGCCTTGGATATTTTATCTTAGTACTCCTCTGCCTACTGTCTTATATAGGGAAGCTTACATGAACTTTTTTATTTTTAAAATCCTTGTTTGACTGTCAAAGTTGGTCAGACTTGAAAAATGAGTACAGTAAGATAAGCACACACCATGATCACACAGGCTTCACTTTTTCCAATATATGACTATGAATTATATCAATGAAAATTTGGTGGCCAGGAACCACGAAACACTGAACTGAAAACCTATGAAGGAACTAAATGCCCGAGAAAAGCTTGATAAGGACTATCCACTTTCCAGCGGAGACCATGCTCAAGGAATAGGCACACACTTCCGGCAGATACAAAGCTGCATTGTACAAATTGTCATGTCATGGCAGAAGGTAATAATTGTGTTTTGAAGCAGATGAATCCTTTGGGACCTGGGAATTTTCCTGTATCTCTGTTAACCTACAGGCATAGGAACTTCTCCCATCCCTGCCACCAGCTGCCTCCTCAAACTATGGCTGTCCTTCAGCCCTGTGGATTGCTGCTCCTGGATGGGTCTTCTCCAGGAGACCAGATCCAGAAATGGTGTTTCAGTACTGGCTAGGCAGCTTCACTGGCTCTGATGTGTCCTCTCCAGAAGCACAGCTCCTGAGACATCTCAGCATGGCAGATCAGTGAGTTGCGGGAGTAAAAGCAGGTTACCCAACGGGTGGAAGCTGGTAATGGACATTTTATTTCAAACTAACTTCTTTCTTTAAAGCTTTAAAGAATAGAATACTCTCTTTAAAAAATTATTCAGAAGACTTAAGTAATGATTTTGATTTAATAAAATGACATTGAAACACGGTTCATTTGCATGACTCATCATGTTTTTGGGCAATATTAACAGTTTTAACAGATTAACCTCTTAACTGCTGGACTTCTCTAAAAAAAATTTGATAATCTCATTTTAAGCTGCATATCTTGGTTACTAAAAGTAACCAAGTTGAATGAAATGTAGCTTATATTTCTGACACATTCAGACTAATCTAAAGACAATGAATAAATTAAACAATAAACTCTTGTTTAAATATCTGTTAGTCTTACTCTGAAGGGCTATAGAGATGAAAAAGAATAACCCAGACTTGTTAACATGGGATTTTTTTCCTACCATACATATACTCTGTCCAGGAAAATGATAAGATTTTTCTGACAGAAAAAAAAATAGTAAGAGAAAATAGTGTTTCTTAAGGCATATTCTTCAGCAGAATTTTCCTTCCCTGGTTCAGTGAAATAACTCAGCATGTGCCTCCCTGCTTTTGATGGCATTGCTGCTACCAGATGTTCAGCCACATTTCAGAGCTGCAGGCAAATGTTTCACATTTACCTCTAGCCCTCTTTTCTGCTCACTGTGATTTGTTTCACTTCCTAAAACTGCGGTGTGGGTGCTGATCTCCTTTGCCCTCCCTTTTCATTCCCCACAGTTCTCACCATCACTGGCTGAAGACAGTACATGGTTCTTGGAAACGGTTGAACATGTGCCTATTTCTAGGAGACCTCTCCATTCCTGATTTGTGGTTAAAGTGGGACAAACCTGAAGGTCCCCAGGTGACTGGGTTTCACTGTAGTATGATGTTATGTTTAAATTCCTCAGAGTGTCAAGGTTTGACACTGGCACAATGCCAGTGCCCCCATGAAAAATACCTCTTCCCTGGTGTCTGCTGTGAGATGGGGCCAGGAATAAGCAAAGCAGGCTTCTAGCTTAAGAATAAAGGGAAAAAAAAATTTATTGACTAAACTACAAAGCAAGACACACACCTGGACAATGAAAACTTCACAAAAGCATTTCTTCCTCCCCCCTACCAGATTCTCCCAATACATCTCTCAAAGTTCAACTCTCAGTCCATCATCACTCTGTAAATACTCAATTCTCAGTCCATCAAGAGGAGAAGTCCTTCTTGGGCCATGGTGACATCTTCCTTTTCATGTCCAATGCTCTCACCACATGAACATGGGCCAGAGCTGCTTCGAGGGTTGTCCTTTTTAAGGATGCTTTGTCTCCTTCCCAAAAAGAGCACAGTCTCTCACTTTAGGGACATCTGTCCCCCCCAAGATTTGTTCGCCCCCTGGGGCTGAGGGGCACCAACACTGAACCTTCGGGACATCGTTTGTCCCCCCCATATTTCTCTACCCCCTGGGGCCGGGGGGTCTCCAACTGAACCCTCTCGGTCCGAGCCATCGCCTCCCCCTGGATGCAGCCTCTGTGTCACAAGGAAGCATAGTTCTGTCCATGGCTAACAAAAAGCGTCCGGCAACAGCCACTTCTTATCTCTTGGCCATCTAGGGGCTCTTTCACAACCCCACATTCATCACACTTGCCCATTTCCTGCTCCAGAAAAGGTCAATGCTCTGCAAGATTTTCATTGTTCAAACAGGGGTTAAAAAACTTCTACAAGCGGCCAAACTTCTCTATGCTTCCCCCCCCTATCCTCCACAAGCCGGGCATGCTGCCAACATCAAGGCTTCAAGGCCACAGGTCCATGCACCGAGCGCCGGCTTCTCTCTGTCGGGGGGGGGGGGCTGCCCAAAATCTTCTCAGTGCTCTTCCACCCTTCCACCCCTCAGGGTCAGGCCTACCTCTCCCGGCCGCATGGCTTTTCCCCTCCCCCTGCCCAGCCAGTAGCTGGGCCGGGGGAGAGACCTAAACTCTTCCCGCCGGAAACCCAAAGAGAGAGCTCCCAGGGGACAGCTCTGCTTTTAACCCCTGTGTTCTCAGAGGCGTAACCAATATCCCAATGGTCAAACCAGGTGCCAATTTAAAATCTGGACACCTAATTGGTGGCCACAGAATATCCCAGAAAACGTACTTCCTTTAAACCCACGACACAGAGTCAAACCCTGGGCATCTAAAATCCCTGAAAAAATATATTTAGTCTTTCCTTATATGACAAATACTGTACAATTATGCCATTTTGAATTCTGCTTCTATGTCCAGGCATTTTTTTTTATTAATCAAAACATATAAATATACTTTTTCTGTACAAATATAAGCATAAATAGTTATTTATCTTGGAAAAGTAAAAATGTAGTTGCATGTATTGAGCCTAAAATGGATGCCTGTGTCAGGTATTTTTGGAATAAATCAATAATGGTGCTCAGAGTATGCCAATTTACACACTTTCTCAGTGACAATCACACTGTGTCTTCTTTTGTTCATTATGTTTCAATTAAATAAGTTACAATAGCTAAAAATGTTAGACTTCACAGTGCAAATATTCTTGCCATGATGTGTTTTGTCCTCTCTCATATTTAAAACAGATGTGTTACATGGGTTGGCAGAAAATAATTTATTGGACCTTTCCTCATGACAGTGATCTAAATGGGAAGCCAGCTTAACACAACTGCTGATAGTGGTCTTAACTGCCTAACAAAACATCATTGTTTTGAATATCCTAATTATTCATTAGCTGAATAAATGTCTTTTTCACATGGGAATGTTTATCATTTTTTGAAGATGAAATATTGCCTTCTTCCTCCTTCTATGATTTCCTTTCATTTGTGTTGATAGTTTCTGAGTTACTATCTGAACTGTCTGCAGTCTGTCAATGGATACTTCCCAGATCAGAACAAACATTGCTTCACTTCCATTGCTGTATAATGTTTGGTCAAAGACTGTCTGTATGGTCATTATGTCCCTAAAAGTCCTGCACACCATGGAAGGTAACAGCTTTGATGTAGTGCTGCATGGCTCTGTTTTTCTTGAGATCCAGTCTGAGACACAGGCTGAGTTTGGAGAGCAAAAGCACGGCTGCTACTTACAGTGTCATTTATGACTTTGTCAAGGACACCCTTCTTATAAGCACATTCATGGAAAATAAGTTTTATCATATTCCCAGTTATATTGAACAGTCAGACTGGGATGTGAGGAGAATAGACTTCAACTCCTGTTCGCTAAGAAGTGCATTGCCTTTCAAAAAAGGCTGTGAAAAAAGAAATCAGTAATAATATTGCCTCTTACTGCCATTGGTTAAAGAAAAAGTATTTGTATAATCCACATGTACCTTTTACTTGTGAAACTTGTGTATAGGCCATACCAAATTTCTTGCCATTTTTTCATAATCATTACAGGTGTGATACTTGATACCTGTACTCCTACCATTCTGGAAGTGTTAGGATCTGTGGTATTCGTTGCTTTTTATTTCTCCCAGCTAAGATTAAAATAATAGGATTAAATTTCTCAGGTAACAGAATCATGCAATGCACAGATGTATGCACCCATGACAATTAAAAAGTAATAATTCTAGATTTAAGGAAACTTTTATTAATAGTATTTACTTTGAAAAGTGAACATATTTCATAACACATTCTTGGATCAAAAATAGTATTATAGAGAAGAAAATAGAGAAGTCAAATAGAGAAGAAAATGTGTTAATGTGTTGAAAAGACATCATTTTGTTGGGAAATTGATCACAAATATAAGGTAAAATTGCTGTTTGGGGTTTTTCAGTGTGTGAAGATAGATTTGAAAGAAATACCTGTTTCCTGTAATATCTGAAGTGTGGATGGGTGCTGTGTCTACTTTATGGGATTGGAAGGATTTTATCCCTTACTGTATGGAGGGAAAATGCTCTTAGTTTGGAAGTTTAAGAATTTAAATGTGCTCATTAACAGCTGGGTGAATCTCGAACTGCAAGCCCCGCGCAGTCACTCACTTCTTTGGTGGGAAATGAGAGGAAGCTGGATACTACCTTTAGATTAAGAAGAACAAGAAGACTAGTTCTAGCTCTGCATTAGAACAGATAGAAGAAATGTGACATGGCATTGTGTATTATTCCCCTTCAGGCTTATAACAAAACAGGGCATGCCCAGAAAAGACAACAGCGTGGCACATGTGTATGTTTGGAATTTATGAAATAGTATATGAGTCATTGACTAATTTTTTGCCTGAGTGCTGATCTCCTGGACTTGTAAGAATTTCCAGAGGATAAGAATAAACCAAAATCTGGTCAAAATCCTGGAATATAACCAAAGTCTGGTCAAAATAAAGACTTTTCAAATCTAATCTACCCATGTTGATTGAGATCTCTGACATGCCATTGGAAGATTCTGTCTCTTCAGAAAACACTCAGAGCATAAGTGTGAGAGGAATCAGTGTGAATTCTGAGAATTTTCACTCTTTTACTCTATGCGAAAAGGAGAAATATGTTTTCATTAGCTTTGGGTTTTTTCTGATGAACAGAGTGCAATCACTACCTGCAAAATTCTGTTGCATAGTCCTTTGCCATTTTTTTCCTTTGCTCAAATACTAAAGAATAACAGAAAAAACATTTAAAAGAGCAAACAGGTAGTATTAATCTGCTCCTGCTTCTCTCATTATATCTCATTTCACTAATCCCCTCTTTCCTTTGTAATTATTTGTGACTTAAATTTGTGTCTTTGTTTAGGACTTTTGGAATGGGGCTATTCAGATGCTGGAACAATTGTGTTAAGTGACAATTATAGCATATGAGTGCAGTGAAACTGCATATACAAAATTATTAATATTGGAATATATTTTTCAACTCCAATTAATTATGACAAAAGCAGGGATACTGCTTACATAAAAATGGATAACTAGTTAGAAGAAAAAGACACAAATTAGTCCCTACTGAGACAGAGCCTAAAGCTTGAGCCCAAAACTTAGATTAGACACCAGGCCATCAACCACAGATGAGAGCCATGGCGAGCAGGCCTTCCAAAGATTCAGCTGTTCACACAGTATTTGTTTAAAGACAGAATGAAACTAAACTAGTAGCATAATTTTCAAATCTGCAGACTGCATGACAACACCACTGCTCTTGCCTCTGAGGGGCCCACGTGCCAAGTTAGGAAGACTGAGAGGAAACAAGAGCCCATATTGGCTTTTTCTGAAAAATCGTTCTTTTATTGCTTTCATCAAGGCCAATCCCAATGATACTCTATCATCTATCTGGACTCTAAATGCTGGAAAACTGAAATCACTCACAGATGTAAATGGAGTTTGAAAATAGAAGCCATGAGCTCCCATATAATACCTTTAGCCATTTAAGCCTGTTGAGAGAAAAAGGAAGGCTAAGCGATTATCACAGACTTCTGCATCACCAATTGAGGATACAGCATATTGTTTTAAATGTCTTCCTGAACTTCTGTAGGAGCATTTAAACTAATCCACATCTCAGGAATAAATTCAACAGCCAATAGAAACTATTACATTCTTGATATCTTTATATAACATTGTAGCCCTTCTTTTTCTTTCCTGGCTTTCTTGAAATTCTGACTAGTAAGTTAAATGTTTCTGTTGATATACAAATTGCTCAGAAGTTTCAGGAATCTCAGATTGTATTTTTTTTTTTTCTTTTACTGAAATTTTATCTTTGGAAGCAATCTCACAACTTCCACATTATCCCCTACTGTGAGGTACCCCCTACAGTGATTCTCTGGTTTGTGAACTGGATTCTCACAACACTCCTGGTGCACTTTGTCTTTTGTGGGAATTAGATGAATTTACAGTAGAAGGTGCTGAGTCAATCTGCCATTGTTTTCTCATCTCAAGATATACTTTCTCTTATGATAAAAATGGCCACCAGAAAACTCTTCCTTTGGTGGTAGAGTTATGTATTATGTAGCACTGTAGAAGTTATGAATTCACTGTCTGTTGAGAGTCGCTGTTTGGTCACTATCTAGAACACAAACAGGGGTTGAAAGACTTCCCGATTAAACAAGCCATTGTCATCATTTAGTCTCTCTGTAACTCAAAATTTATATTCATCAGAAGGCTCTGAAACATAAAGCACTCACTATCAGGGAGTTAAAGCATTTGTTTAACCCGGTAATCTTTATTTTGAGAAAAGCTTCACAGGCTTTGCAATTTACACTGCAAAATTATCTAGAGCAGAGGCTCTTACCACCCCAGACTTCCTAATAACTTTTTCTCCACAATGAACACTGCCCTACATAATGGCACACTCTGAAAAATATTTTGACCCAGGCAATCTTTGTACTCATTGTCACTAAACCTGCAGGTAAGAAATTCTGCTCATCTCCTTGTCTAGAAAACTTCCCTTCTCTAAAGGACATATCAGTGGCTAGGCAGACACCTAAGAATTGACAAGAGGTATTTGTTGAAGCCTTTCTTGTTACTCCCTTTCTCTTTTGCTGTACGCTTGCACTGGTGGCAATATTCCCAGTGTTAAAATTTAAGATGGTCAAGGAAATTACCAAATTTCAAAATTTATTTAAATCAGTTATCACCAGTCTCAGATTTCTGTCACTTTTTCTTCTACTTCCTGCCCAGTATAGCTGTTCCTCTGTTGCTCTTCACATATTTAATTTCCACATATGGATTTTCAGGTTATCCAGTTTCCACTTAATTATGTGGAGAGCTACGGAAAGATACATAGAGTGCACAAAAAGTGTAAATTATTTCCCAATTTAAATACACATCAAATTTAACTTATTGAATATCAGCCGATACTCAGAGCTTGGGACCTTTATTTTTTCATACAAGGCAAAGTTTTGAATAACTAAATCTGAGCATTTCAATTGGGAGAAAATTTTGCACCTAATTTATAGGTTTCTGAAACTGGATGCTTGCCACAGAAATGCTAACAGCCAGTTAATTTTTGTGCCATGAGAAGCACTACAATTAATTCAAGCAAAATCACAAATGTAAGCCACAGCAGAGAAACAGGTGTTTACTAAAGAATCACTGTGCTAGACTGCTTAATAACCTCATGTTTCATTCTCTACAACTCCTCTTAGAAGGGCTAGTAAACACAAAAACTGCAGAAAGTATGTTCAATTACATCCCAGCATCCCATCATATAACAGCAACCCCAGGAAGATCAAAAAATAAAATGGGCAGCTAGCATCCCAGAGCAAATTAGATTTCTAATTAACCCCATAGATGGAAAAAGTATCTCTGTGGTAGTTTATTGTATTAATTATCTCTCTCTTACCAACAGGATATAGACAACTGTGGAGGGTCATGCTAGAAATGATTAATCAAACCAGTCTTCAGTTCTTAACTAGGCATGCAATGTACGACCAGAAATTTGTATTTGAAAACTAGCAAAGAATTGCTTTGAGTTTCAACTCCTGTAAGCCTATTTGGTAAGCTTTAGGACAGACAAAATTTATAGGCTTGATCAAAAAAAAGAGATCAAAAGGGAACTTGGTTTTCCATTTGTTGTAAATATGGCTTCTGTCTCTCCATTTAAATTATTGTTTTATTGTTGCCAAAATTTTACTTTTCTTGTTTTTGTTTTGAATTATGGCAGTGTCATTGCTGTTTTATGCTTTCTCTCTCTTCCTTGTCTCATTGGAAGTAATTTTTGTGCCCATATAATGAATCTAATAATTGGCACATGTGTTTCTGTGTAAAAAGTCACAATAGTGGAATTTTAATTTTTTTTAATGTATAGACCAGGTTTTCCATAACAAAATTAAGCAAAGAAAAACAAAAGTAAAACCAGAAACAAAACTAAGCAAAACAAAAAAATAACAAACAAACAAAAATGTGAAACCCCCCAACTATATATTTGTTGAAAATATTTCTCCTCTATTTTTTTTCTACAATCTTTCAATGTTAATAGATGACCATTTCCACAGAAAGAAACCTCTCAATCAGAGTCTGAAATAATTATTCTTGTGGATTTCTATGTAATATTCACGTTTTGAGAATTATACTCATGTTTAACAAAAAGCACATTACCTGTTTTGTACTGCCAAATCACAACTACTCACCTGCAGATTAGGTAGGATGTACCAAGATTATGTATACCTTTTGCAATCCACAGGGAAAAACCACAAACTGAGCAGCTGGACAATTTTGAATAGCAAATCTAAGAAAATTGTTTTAATTCTTCCTTAGACATTATGCAAGGAGGAAGAAAACACCCAACCCTGAGGTCTAAAACCTCAGCCAGCATTCGACTCATGTTGCTTGAATCATTGCTGTGGAGCTGTGAGGATTAACTTTGAAATGGATTGCCAACCCAAAGATAGACTTGCTGGGGGGTGGGAAATGTCAGTAGCACAAACTGATGCAAAAGAACTATTGTGAAGGTGTTACTGCACAAATTATAGCATCATCATATTATAGAAAGTTGAATTTCCCTTTCTGGCTTGTATTTATTTTTTAAAGTGTGAAACAATGAAGATGTAAAAAGTGCAGTTTGTTCCCCATAAACAGACTGTTTGTGATTAAGTAACTTGAACTAACTCCTGCTTCCTTTATTAATGAGATTAGTCATGTTTCTTTACTGGCCCTGGTTCAGAAAAGCACTTAAATATGTGCCTAAATCCTACTGATTTCAGTAAGATTTACACATGTGCTTAAAATTAAGCACTTGCTTAATTTCACTGTTTAATTGGGAATTAAAAAAAATTGAAGTAATTATCTGATCCAATACTGTGATTTCAGTAACATTTTGCATCTTAATCTGCAACATCAAGCAAACCTAACATTTTATGATGAGCAACATGAGACCAGATGGGCTTGCAATCCAGGTACTTTAAGAACACTTTTTTCTTATACTGTGGACTTTGCTCCAGACAGCATGTAGACACACTTCTTAGACTGTACTGGAAAATAAAAATTCAATGTATGTATTGGTCTTACTGAAAGCCATGTCTGCACAGAAGAGGATGACTGTAGAGAAATATGTTACTGAGTCTGCCTTTTCCTTCCTACACCAGGCTTTCATGCTGCTTCTCTGAATTCTACACTTTGCAATATTTTACTACACATAAATATTCCCCCAAGCAGACTCTTCTGGAGATAAGTAGACAGTTCATTAGATTTTATGTCATACTTACACTATCTGGAATCTTACATCTTCAAAACATTTTAGTAAAATTTAATTAATTAATGTCTCTGCAATTATGAGTGCTCACGAGAAAAGGTCATTGACGATACACTGCCAAGGCTCCAAGTGGTTATCACAGCTTCAAAGAGTCATAAATGCATGTTTTCAAAACTCTCTCTTCTCCTCAGAGTACTTTGCATGATGTTAGGAACACTTAGCTTCACCTTGGGAAAGGAATACAACCTTTTAAAAGCTTGACATTTTTGTGAATCAAAATTATCAGCAGTGTAGGAGAAAAATATAAGTAAAGCTGTTTGAAAAATTATGGCTATGAAAAGTTCCTTTTCTTCCTCAGAGAAAGTTTTTGGAAGAAAATCTGTTCATACAGTACTTCAAGATACTTAGGTGAAAAACATATGTTTCAAATAAGCTCACAAAAGTAATCCTTAGATTAAGAATTCTAACTAGATTCTAAAAAGAATTGCAATGGATTTTTTGTTTGCCATATCATTCTTAAACGTATTCTCCTCAACTGACAAAAATACTTCAGTAATTTTTTACGCCAGAATGTGTTTATCCAATACACTTGTCCCTTTTATTAAAACCTAGCTGTGTGTATAGTTATTTAATAAATTTATCTAAGCACTGTTATGTCAATGAGCTAAAGTGTGTAATTTTGACTGCATACCCAGTCCCAAAGCCAGTTAATTTGCCAAAGAATCAGAAGGAGGCTTTTCACTCGCTTTTGCACAAACATACACAAGCAAGCAACATACAAAAATCTTTCTAGTTTTGACCTCCTGTGCAGAAGCTCCCAGTAGGTTTCCTGGTCTCAGCGGCAGAGGTCATCACAGTTTTCCCACTGTGAGGTTTTCCTTGGAGCAGAGGTGTACCACGGCATACCCACCTGTGATACTCTCTCCACAGCTGTGAGATATTGCTTCATCTTCTCTCATTTCCCATCAGACCCCAACAAGCTGTACATACAGAGAGAGCCTTCTGAATCTCAAATTAGGCATCTCTTATGACTGCATTATCTGGCTATATATATATATATTCTTGAAAATAAGATAGCCTGGAAACTAAGCATTGTGAGGTAATGCTGCAGAGCTGTAATCTAAATAGCTGTATGAACTTCAGCTGTCTTTTTTAAGTCAGCTAGCCCCACAATGCTGAATAGAAAGGGTGGAAAGCCATATCAAATGGCAATAAAAACATTTAGAAGTCTTATTTAATGTAAACAATGTCAGTTTGTTTCTTTTCCTGGGTATCTTATCCTTTCAGTGGATCTAATGAAGTTAGGGGTAATTTTTTGTCCCATTCTTAGGAAGTACAGTCTTGCACAAGCTAAGGTAACACCACCCCCTTCTGTTCACACTGATGCTAAACTGAGTCAGCCACAGATCCAGCATAGCAAAACACGAGTACTCCAGTATTATTTGCAGAGAAAATAGGAAGAATGGATCTTACTGCTACAGCTTAACCATCTACCTTGAATTATAAATTTTTGATTAAACTATTTTGGTCATTCTTGTAACTAGCTTATTACAAGAATTTTTAAATAGCAGTTTATTAAAGTATCTAAAACAGATTGCAATTTTGCTTTAAATTTTAGCATGAATAAATACAAAGCTTAATTAATAAAACATTCATTTATATGTTTGGGAGCAACTTTTCTTGTATGCAACCATTTTCATTTCAGTATGCCTCTGGTCCTCTGTCAGAGCAGCATCTCTCCTGATTTGATACTGTGAAGGTTTCTCTGCTTGCGAGGTGGGAAGAATCTTACTTTTATGCTTCCTGCTTTAAAAGCTCATTGTGATACAGAGAAAATGCCTATTAGTAATACATTATACTCAGGTAGGTTCCTCAACATTCATTGATTAGTGCTTTAGATTGATTAGCAGTCTAGTACACCAATGTCATTTCAAATTTTCTTTGACACAATTAAATTTGATGCCAAGGTTGGGGTTTTATGATGACTGCTCTCACTGAAAACAGACGATTGAGCAATATGGCTCACTCCATCCATGGATGTTGATTTCCATGTAATGACCTAAAGCAATGAGCTGAACTGGGGCTGAGCCAGGTTAAATATAATTTAGCTAAAACCAACTCTGTGGCTGTCAGCTTAGGGAAGTGAACAAGGTCACAGTGCAGCTGTGTGAGCACAAATTGGAGGAGGAGCCTTGGGGCAGAGTTGAAGAAGAAGATGGGCCTAGGGCACTTGCAGTTTTTGCTGCAGAAGCTTCAACAAAGTTCTTTCAGTAAAGGTTTTCTTGGTTTTGCTAATTTGCTTTTTTTAGCTGTGCAGAATATAAGCATCTTAAATGCTAAAGGAAAATTAAGAACATATTGGAAGCTTTAAGGAAATCACAGATAAAAAATAACCTGGGTGGATGTTTCTAATACCATTATTATTTAATTCTAATGCTATTATTATATTAAGCGCTCACACTGCTGTTATTTCACTGCTTTTATTTCACTGCTTTTGGTCAGTTTTTCAAATACATACTATGAAAGCTGATGGTTTCTGCAACCCTGTGTTACAAGTGACTGAGCACAGCAGAGTGCAAGAGCAAATTAAAGGTGTGCTCTGCCATGGCTTCTAGCACCACAATAAAAGAAGAGCCCAGATTAATGAAACAAAACAGAGTGCTACAAAGGAAAACAAAGAGGAGGGATGGTGCTAGGAGAGGGAGAAACTAATGTTTCAGTAGAAGAGTTCAGATGAACTGCACTTGGTGTGGTGATTTTTGGAGGCTTCCTCACCCACCAACACTCACCCAAAGGAGTTTCTCAGCTCTGTAGCTGTACATTACATGTAAAATCAGAGCCACCCACTTCTCGTTTCAACAGGGTGAATCATTTGTGCCATCACAGGGTTTTTATACCTACTGGAAATAAGTCATGCCATGTTCCCTTGTGAAATTTAAAGGATTTTAGGCAAAACCCAGCCTGAACTTTTTTTTCCATTGCGTGAAGGTAAAACATCCCAGACTTCACACTGATGCTAACCTGAATTTAACTCAGTCTGCAGAATGGATTTAGGGGTAGGTTTTGCATTTCTGCAATGTTTCAAAAAAAGGGGCATTGTTCATATGTCTGTTTTAAAAGATACACTTTTCCTTCCCTAAATTTGCATTTTAAAAGCTAAAGGCTCTGATTTTTCATGTGTTCAAAACCTGCAGCTAATACAGATTTCTAGATTACTCATGCACCTGATAGAAAAGCAGGCTTTCTCTTATGATTCTATATCCAGAAACTTCAACAGACAGATTTTCACAACCACTGTCAGGGCCACATTCAGACTTCTTCAAAATTACAATTTTTGCAATGAATGGGATACAAGTTTGGATTTTTAAAATGTTTTTAACATGTTTTTTCAATTATAGCTGCTGAGTTCAGTAAAAATGCTCTTAAATGTCATTTGTCTGTGTTTTAGTCATACATTGTGCTGAACAATTACTCCCGAAGCCCCAAAGGTGACCTCAGGTTTTAATTTCATGGTTTCCTAGTCTGTCCAGCTACTGCACTCTTTCTGAGTGAATGGTAAAACACCCCGGGGGCTGTCCAGGGGTTATTATCTGGGTTCTGTGTACTTCCCAGGTCTTCTTGCCATCCATGTAGCCAATATATTCCTCAAAACCATGCTGACACACCAGTTTGCTCTATGCCCCTATTGTTACACACCTGGACTCTGTAAGTGCATAAAGATGCTGTAAACAACTCATAATGAATAAGTGCACTCCTGTACGGTATCTGCTCTCCTGCTGCAATCAGATAGTAAGGAAAAATTTCCAGTGAGCATTTTTATGAGGTTCTGGACGCAGAAACTGTGCACAGAGGTTGTTGCCAACCTGCCCTCCACACTCACAGTCGGAATATGCACCCGAGATCACAGGTTAGGGAGGTGAACTTCTCCCCAAGCAAGGCTGGCATAAAAAACCTCTGGCTTGAACACAAAATGACCCTCACCATGAATCAACAAGTATAGTTGATGTATATATACAAAGGTTGAAGTATGTAAAGAAGACTACTCAGAAAGCCAAGTACTACACAAAGAAAATTATTTCACTTAATTTCTAGCACATCTGTAAGCAACTATAAAATTCATCCAAAAGTAATGAAAAAAAATCATGAGAAGGTCTGAAATGCTTCCAGATTACTGGAAGATGTAATTACAGATTACATTTTAAAAAAAATTAAATGTGCTGTGTTGGATAGTCAAATTAATTTTCAAGGAAGATTCTAATACCCACCAGAAAATATTTAAATGAATATAAGAGATGATTTGCTTAAAGCAGAGCAAAGGAGATGTTTCAAATTAAAAAATATACAAATCTTTAAAAAGTAGAAATGTGTCAAAACAGGAAAAGGGGAAGAGCATTAATTCTGATGAGTTAAAAATAGAATTTTAATGTAATATGTCAGAAGTAACAGTCCAGAAGTAATAATCCTGCCAGAGAGTCTGTGAGGCCAATACATGACTGAGTTGTGAAATGAACATGGGATGTTTTCATAGGTGAAAATCTATTCCCTTTTAATACCCAAGTAGCTTTTGACATGGTTCCTTATTGAAGATTCTTAGAAGAATCTTCAATTCTTCTTGCATTGTCATGGGATTGTGTAGATTAAGAGTTAACTGAAAGACAGAAAGCAGAACAAAAACAGTTGGTCAGACGAAAATGTTATCAGCATAGACCCATAGGGTTGCTGTGGTATGGCCTGTGCTGCATAACAATAATAAATGTAGAGGAAAAGTGCATGGTTACAAAGTTCTCCTAAAGTCACTCATGTAGTCACATCCGCTCTGAACTGGGAGACATCAAACTGCTATGTCACATCATGAGTCAGAGTGCCATGGGCAATGTGCCCAGCATTGCAGATGGTGTGTGCCACTGGCTTCTCTTCTGAGAACTAGTGGCCAATTTTTCAAAATATATTGGCATATAGTTTCCTGGCACAGGCAAAGAAAAATTATCTTTAAACTGGAATTTTCTGTCTGACTAAATAAATCTGTACAAGAAACTGTACTCTCTACAGTCTTTCTTTTTTATAATGCTTACAGTAGCTTGCATGATCAAATATACATCTGTGGAGTTAATCTTTGCATGAATACGAATAATTGTCTGTAACTTTACAGTTCCTCACCTTGAAGGTTCTTCAAAACCTGGATGCATGCTTTGTGTCCTGTGTCCAAACTTAATCATGATATATCTCAGGTCCCAGCCTGTACACATGTGAGTTAATCAGCCAAACTACGCAACTGTGGAAGCAGTCAATGCTGGCTGGCAAGCAGCCATTGCAAACAGTCAAAAAAAAAAAAAAATTCTGAAATTTACTCTCAGACACAAGCCAGTTTCTTCTTGACAATAGTTATTGGAATCAGATGTGTCTTTAGCATGAAAAACTTACTTTGCAAGTCAATTATTAATAATACCTGTGGATTAGAAAACAGTGTTTTAATTTCTTCCCATTGGATTTTCCTTACACACTGCTACTAAATAAATGCACAACATTTTCAGCCTGGAGCAAAACAACCATTGAACATGCAGATTTTCTGATAAGGATTTCAGAAAAAGCAAGGAAACTAAGTAAATTCCTATGACTACATCTCAAACTTTTAACCAAAGGGTTAACTATCTTTCAACACTGACTTCCTTCTTTTTCACGATGGACAGTTTATTTTCAGATGGAGTGAAGATGGTGAAATGAATGTATACAAAAGAAAATTCTGAAGCTTTAGTGTGCCATTTTGTTACTTAAATTAAGTAAAGCTCTAATAAATTATTGCCAAGTTCAAAAAGAATTGCATTTATTCCTTTGTGACCTTTTGTCAAACTGTGTATAATTCTGCTTCCTGTACAAGAGCCACCTGCACAGATAAGCCTTTTTACAAGTCTATATTCATTTGGAACAAAATAATTCAAACTGGTTTTTGAAACATAGTTCTAGCTTTTCTGATTTTTGGTGCTTACAATGCTAAATTTAAAAAAAAACTATCTAAGATGGATTACAGTTTCTAGACTCTATTGTTGCTCTGAGTCATTAAAGTTGCACTTTTAAAAGCATGCACATTTATATATTGTTTTACAGGTACAATTATCAGAAAAGATTATGCTCCCAATAAAAAGGAAAAAAAGCAAACCAAGGAATGTAGATAGGCAAGAAAATGATGAATGATCATATATCATGGTTACTGCTAATACTGTGATGTTTGTACCCCTCCTCATAGTAGGAAGCGCATAAAAGTTTGCAGAGAAGTCTGTTGAGTGGGCTGACACAATTTTATCTGATGATCTGAGAGACCTGCATGTTTTTTCATGACCCTCAATATTAAGGGCGATTTAAACACTGAGGAGATAAATCCAATGATATTATCTATATGAGCTGGACCTCCTCAAAAAACACTCAGGATTCTGACCTAAAGAATCAAGTGCGTTTTGATACATTTTTCCCTCTTTACTGCATCCAATTCCATAGACAGCATAATAGTGTTGTAGTATGAATATTGTCTGAAGAGATATCAGGTTCTAATGGGAAATTCAATATCTAAAATTTTACACTCTAATGCACTTCAGCATTAAAATGTGTTATGATATCATATAGGCTCATAACTGAAAAGCAAGAATTCCTCTAGGACTTTTTCATGAGAATTTGTAGGTTTACTATTTTTTATTGACCTTTTTAGGTGCTTATGGATAAGCATATTTTGGCCAGAAAAAAAACTGCTCTAAGATTTTATAATTTAATCATTTAAAAAAATCTAAAAATAGATATGAAGATACATAAGTTTTAAGGCCAATCTTTAAGGCCACTTAAGGCAAGAGCTCTTCCTCACAGTATGTAGGAAATCAAGCAAGGAAGGGCCAAAAGCATAATAGCTGAACAAAAACTGCTCCTCAAAGTGAGAAGCAAGAAGGAAATGCACAGCCAGTAGAAGCCTGGGAAGACTACACAGATACAGCTAGGATATGTAGGGATGGGATCAGGAAAACTGAGGCACAGGTGTAATGGGATGTGAACAAGGGGGTGTGAACAATAACAAGAAGAGATTCTATAAATACACAGATTAGAAAATAAAGATGTGTAGACCCTCCCCTACACCTCAATCCTGATAAATGAGAAGGAAGTACAGGTGAAAGTGGACACTGAGAAGGCTGATTTACTGAAAAAGTCCTTTACCTCAGTCTTCACTGACAGTCTCAACACTTGTTGGAGAGAGTCCACATGAAGCCACAAAAATGACCAGAGGGATGGAATGTCTCTCCTGTGTAGACAGATTGAGAAAATGGCTCTGCCTGGAGATGAAATGGTTTTGGAGAGACATCACTGCAACCTTATGGTACTTAAAAGGGGCTTTTAGCAGAAGCAAGCAGTTATTTGACAAGGAGATTTGATTTTACACTAAATGAGGATTTAGATGAGACATTACAAAGAAATGTTTTACGCAGAAGCACTGGCACAGTTGCCCCAGGAAAATGTGAATACCCTGCCCCTGGCAGTGTTCAGGGCCAGTCTGAATTGGGCCCTAATCAACCTAATCTAGTGGGTGACATGATTACTTATAGCAGGACTTTGGAATTAGCTGATGTCTAAGGTCCCTTCCAACACAAGCCATCCTTTGATTCCATGATTTTACAGAATTATGGAAAGTTCCCAATAAACGTAAACAAGATTGGTTAAAATGAGAGTCCAGACATAAGTATAATTGTTAATTTTGGGGAAAAAAATAATATGTTGGAATTAGGTAATTAGGTTTCTCAGTACAAAGAAACACAAACAAAACAAAACATTGATTTGAACCCCAGCATATAAACCACAATGAAAAATTCTCAGGAAAATCTTTCATTTTCATTTTGATAGAAATATCAGACCAATACATTTTACATGCTAAATGCATTGGATTTGACTGTTGGAAATATTATTTTATAGTAACTAAAAATTACGCTGCCAGTTCACATTATATTGGTTGTGTAATTATCATGCAGTCCATGGAGCCCCATAACCTGAAGAATGCTCAGTGTAAAGCTCTACTGTGCAGTATAAACACATTGGTCCCCACAAATAGATGACATCTCCCCCAAGACTTTGACTCAAGGATGCAAATAATGTGAATTTTTGCCATCAAATGAGGCATAAAAAATACATTTATATCTAATAATTATGTTTTTTTCACTTTGGACTGTTTTGTCTAAATAGTTGACATGCATAAGAGTGTATAAAATTAATTCCCAAAAATTGATGTTGTAGTCAGATGTTTTGCACTCTTGTACTATTTTCCAGCTGGAAGAAAAAAACAAAAGGCAATTTAATTTCATAATTCTCAGTGTAAGAAAAAGAGGGAATTTTTAAATGGAATCAATTACGTGCAGTGGAAAATACTGATAAATGATGCTCAAATCTTCCGACAACACCTTCAAGGTTTCAGGTGGATATTTCAGTGCAGTGAGAATCTGGATGAAGCCTCTTGTTATCTTTGTATGTCAAGCAGTTCATTTTTTAGTTCCCAAATACAGCTTCAAAAAGGTCTTCCCTGTCAAAGGCCTGTATTTAGGCTTTATTTGTTGCAATATCATTTAATAGCCTAGTATTCATCATTTCCTTTTTCATAACTTTCCAAAGCTTCTTCCAACTCTGTCTAACTCCACACAAGGTTTGAAAGGCAAGATGAGATAAAACCCATTCAGGGGATGTTGGGTAGGTGGGACCACCATCCACCCAGTCAAATAGCACTCAGCTGTTTATAGTGATTATCATTAGTCAGGAGTTAATCTTTCATGGTAGAGTATTGCTCACGGTACTTGCCATAACACATAACGGCACCACGCCATTCTAAAGAGGCTCCAGCTCTTGGCACAGTAGGGAAAGCAGCACTTTTTCAAAAGGAGGAAAGGCTGTGGGATAAGATTGTAGCTGTCCTCTTGGAAAATTAAGGGCCTCATAAAAGTACTTGTGAAACAATTCATAATTGCATTGTTGGGCTTTGACTGGAGTGCATTTTGGCCAGAGTGTCATCCTTCATGTTTGCCATAAATATGGTTTTACCTCAAAATTGGATTAGGCATTCCTTTGATAATTTTGCTGGTGGCACAGATTCTGCCTGTGTTTTTGTCAAGGAATATGTAGAGGACACCATAAGAAGTGCAGAAAAAAAATCAAACAATCCATAAAAATAATCTTCTGAATTTAGAACATAATGAACATGACTGCTGCAGAATGTTTCAGCTTATTTAGTTGATCTTGTTTAACACTGATGTCACGAAACCATAACTAAACTCTCATCTGTCTCATTTAAAGTGATTTATTTTTTTCCTAAATTTGTTTGATTCAATATATCAATTTCTCTCTCTAAGTACTGTTACTCTAATAATTATTTCATAAACTGCCTGCCACGATACTGGTTTAATCTCTCTAAGGATTTTCAATGATAAATGGAAAAAAATTTGCTGCAGAACTTTTAAATATATTGATAACATTATTTCCAAAATTATAGGATTATTGCAGTATTGGACCAAATAAGAAAATTCTATTAAAGTACTAATTAAATTTAGGTACTAAGAAATTCTAAGATCAACACTGGACTCATCTCTACAGGATTGTAATGGAACTAAAAAGCTGAGTATTTTCCTGAGATATACCTGTAATATTTTAGTTTTCTGGATGTTCTCCAAGAAATTGCCATCTTTTTGGACAAATCACTTTTCCCTGGCTGAAGAATACATCTTTTTTCTCTTTTTTTTCTTGTGAAGGGTCTGTTTATACCCATAGGTTAAACATTTCACAACTAATTAATGGGTTTTTTATGCTGTTGTGCATACACTGGATATTTTACCCATACTTCCTTGGAAGCTTTGGGTGGAAACCTCCTCTTCCAGGCTAGTAATCAATTCTTGATTCCTTCAACAGCATTGCATAAAAAAGGTATCTATCTCAAGAACCTGTGGTTAAATTCAAAAGATAATGATTCTTGATTTAGAATTAGATCTAATGAAGATTTTAAATACCTGTAACTTACCTGCAGTAAGTTATACTGCAATACCTAATATTTAGGTACAGTTAAATATCTTATTAAATTGAGACTAGGCAAGTGAATGCTTGTTACTTTTCTACACATCTCTTCCAAGAATGCTACCTAAATCATAGGCTTATTTCAGCAAAAATAAGTGTATTTTCCATATCTAGAGAAGGTTCAGATTCCAACAAAGTGTAGGACACAGAAGACATAGCATATTATTTAAGAATCTGCTTGGATCAACCTGTGCCCGGCAGTAGATACACTTGTTTTCAGAAGTGATAAAAGGTCATCTCTTCTGGCCTTGATCCATATCCAAGAGACCTGCCTGACTGATAAAAACATTTCCTTCAGAGAAGTTAGTAGAGTTCTTGGTCTTCTAAGGCCAAGGGTACTGTGCTCAGACATGACCAGTATTTTTTCACAGAACCAACATGCTGCCTGCCCATGCCTCTCTATCATATCTATACATTACCACAGTTATTGTACAAGATGAGCTGATTAACTGAAGTTCATGTGGTTCTCATGGGCCACTACTTGAGCTTGTCCAAGTGCCTGTGGATGGCATCCCATCCTTCACATACAAAATATTGTCATTCATACTGAAAAATTGCAAGAGAGTGTAAATCTGGAAAGTACTAGTTTTAAGACTAAAAATAGGTGTGAAAAATGGTAAAAGTAAGATAGGAAGGAAAGGAATGTATAAGCTTTATATTTTCCATTTATTTTCCTTCCACTCATTGCCAAAATCTTAATTTTATGATGGACAATTACTCATAGAAAATATATTTCATTAATAAAAGGGTTGGTGCTCTTCTGTGATAAACCTTTTCCTTCCTTGTGAAAGATCAGTACTGTGAAAAGTCATCACTAATTGTGTATGTGTAGTTTGTCATCCACGAGATTCTCTCTCACCTGGTCCTTTAAGTTCAATGGAGAAAAACAAATGCAAACCAAGTACATCAGACAAAAGTATCTTGGTTGCACTTATTTAGCATACATCAGTTTCTACCTCCTTCTAAAAATGTGCTCCCTTGTTCATAGAATCATAGAATTAGCTGAGTTAGAAGGAACCCATGAATATCACCATAGTCCAACTCTTGGTCCTACACAAGACTTCCCAAGAGTCACACCATATGCCTGAGAGAGCTGTCCCAATGCATCTTGAACTATGTCAGGCTTGCTGCTGTGGCCACTGCCCTGGGGATCCTGTTCCAGTGCCCAACCCTCTGGGGGAAGAAACTTTTCATGATATCCAGCCTAAATGTCTCTGAACTTAGGTTCAAACCATTTCCTTGAGTCCTCTCACTAGTCATAAGAGTGCAGTCAGTACCTGCCTCTCCTCTTCCTATCATAAAGAAGTTGGAGACTTCAATGAAGTCTACCCTCAGTCTCCTCTTCTCCAGACTGAACAGATCCAAGTGTTCTCAGCTGTTCCTCATATAGCTTTTCCTTCACCATCCTTGTTGCCATCCTTTGGACACTAATTGCTCCTGTGGCACCCAATACTGCCCTCAGCACTCGAGCTGAGGCTGCCCCAGTGCAGAGCAGAGCAGGACAATCCCCTCCCTTGCCCTATTGGCAATGCCCCCCAGGACACGCTTGGCCCTCCTGGCTGCCAGGGCACTGCTGGCTCATGTTCAGCTTGCCATGGACCAGAGCCCCAGGGCCCTTTCCATGGCACTGCTGTGCAGCCTCTCATTCCCCTGTCTGTCTGTACACTCAACCAGAATTGTCCCATCCCAGGTGCAGAATCTGGCACTTGCTCTTGCTAAACCTCATGCAGTTGGTGATTGTCCATCTCTTTGATTTGTCAATGTCTCTCTGCAGGGCCTCTTTGTCCTTGAGGGGGATGACAGCTCAAAGTGCACATATGCTATCTATGCACAGGATATAACTCCATGAAAGCCCTTTCGACTGTAACCACCAGTCAATACTTTCAGGGCACATTAACTTGCATTCCAGCAGTCGTGTCCAGGCTAAGATTTCCTTGCCATTTGATGGTACTCTGTGAATACAAAACTCTCACATAAGGCTATATCATAGCTGTGCCTTTATTATTCTCCAGTTGTTAAAAGGTAGTTCATTTTTCCCAGGATTTTTCAGGAAATACAATCTAAGTTGATAGTTCCATTTTTCTTTTCTATTAATCTATAGAGTGTGGGTTTTTTTGCAGTTCTTCCAGTGTTGGTTGTGTTTTATGACCTCTCAAAGGTATCTGCTAAGAGAATGGGATTTTTTTCAGATAGTCTTTCAATTCTCCTAGGATATTTTTTAAAAGTGCTTTCTTCTGTGCTTTTTTCTTTCA
Organism: Nesospiza acunhae; assembly: GCA_013398715.1. Lineage (NCBI taxonomy): Eukaryota > Metazoa > Chordata > Aves > Passeriformes > Thraupidae > Nesospiza > Nesospiza acunhae. The sequence goes on along the minus strand of VZSU01000448.1, from coordinate 585,707 downwards.
TATTCAGAAAATTTACTCTCAGAATTTGTCTAAGTTAAGGATGTAAAAAAAAGTATGCTGATTGAAGCACAAGCAGCTTCTGATATGACCTTGGAAATTTTGAATACTACCAACTGCAGCCATTGACTGTTGTGTGAGACTGTTGTGTGATTGTTAATTTAAGTTTGGTGGTTTTTTTTTATTGTTAAACAACATCACTGCTGTGATTCAATAATGGAGTAAGAGCATTAAACCAATAAATTGTCTTCTGCTTTGCCAACCCCTTCCGAAGGACTTATAGGAAGTCAGTCAGCTAGCAGCTTGTACACAGGTAAATAGCTGTATGCAAAATCAGTGTTTGGATTTTTAAAAGATGATGAGACTTGGTGGGCATCTTTTCATAGATCCATTGCAATTCCAGTGAAAAACAGTAAAACCACATCTGACTTATGGACTTTAAATGAAAGTATTTGTACAATTTCAGTTAAATTTTACAGCTTTTGAAAGTCTTTCCCTGTGGAAATGGTGGCCCATTAATCTGCCCATTTTCAGGGCCCTGCAAGGTGTTAATTGCTTTTCCCAGGCTCCTGATTCAGACAGTGGGAAAAAAAAAAAAAAAAAAAAAAAAAAAAAAGTCAAATGAATCCCAGAGTAAAGAATTTTAGAATTTTGCTTAAGGCAGATTTTTGGTCACTCATATGTAGGCTCTCTGCCACAATGTTGAATTTACATAAAGGTCCCCAGGAGAGTTGTCTGTATATACCTCCTTTCCTTCAAAATATAAGATAAACATGTGCATAATATCTTTTGGCCCATGTATGGCCCAAAATATGACTTTTGTAACATTCAAAACATGTAAATCAAATGCAATTAAATTATGTTTTACTTGTACATACCAAAAAATATTTCATGGTCAACAGACTGTATCTATCAAAAATGTCAAAAGAAAATGCTATCCAAAAAGTAGTAGTACATCATGAGATCACTTCATAGTGACACAGGGGATGACCTGTAAGCCAGCTGCCAGCAAAAAGCATAATTTTCCTATGAGCTATACAATTTTTTCCCTCAGACGGTGTGTGCCTTAGTATGCACCTGTGTCACTGCTCAGGAACCATTTTTGACAACATTTTTTTATAAATGTCTTTTAAAAAATTGAAAGATATTTCTTAGTGCTTTTGGAATGGTGTGAACAGGATAAACTGAATAAATGGTTAGTGGCTGTTAGTTGTGCTCTACACTATCATGCGATGCAATAATTTTTTCAGTTGAATCTCAGAAAGACTTTTGAGTATATAAGAAATATCGTAGCAAAATAATAAATTTACAGAAAGTCTAGGATTTTTAGACATTCTCAAGGAAGTTAACAGAAAAAGGCCTAAAACACTGACATATTATTCTACAGGAAGTGGATCTTCAGAAAAGAAGGAGAGTGGAAAAAAGACAGGGGAGGAAAATCACAAAAAATATTCTTCAGAAAACAACAAAAACAGAATCAAAAATTCAACAATAACAATCTATACTTTGATGCTTAACAGGACAATCATTGTAAAATCTCTTCACTTATGAAAGGAAATTCAGAACATTCAGACTTACACTAGTGAAAGGTAAGTTCTATGTATGGCATTGTGTACCTTGCAAATGATAGTCACTTGTGTATTATCGTCCCATGCTTTTGGGGGTCTTAATCTCAACTTTATGGCCAAAACTTCAAAGAAGAAAAATTATTCATGAAAGACTTAATACACTTAAAAAACTACAGAGGAAAGTTTAAAAGTTTTATCAATTTTACAATTAGATAGTTGCAGGAAACCCAGCTTCACTTCTTGTCCAAAATCATACTTGAAAGCCTGTGCAGGACTGAGTGAATCAGTCAAATGATTTCCGTGTTTACCAGTTACTTAATTATTTTGAACTCATTTTTCCTGTGGCGTACACACTTATTTTCTTAAAATATAGTAAAAAAAGTTGTGGAAAAGACTTCTTGAGCATAGAAACCAAGAAAAGTAATTTCTTGGTTAAAGAAAAGAAGAAAAATAAAAGGAAAAAAAAGCACCTTTTAATCTCTTTCCTCTGCCCTTTGTCTTTGTAACCCTTTTATAGTGACTTTAACTTTTGTTCATATCTTTCTGCACATTTCTCTATTCACTGCATTCCTTTTGTCAGTGTGAACCCAAGGCTTTGTTCTATTCCTGTTTTATTTTACACCCTATGGAGAGTTATCTAGTCATAGTATTCTCAAAAATTAAAGCAGCCCACATTTACTAGGCCTTAAAAACAGGCTTTGAAAATCCAGTCTAAACACTAAAATACTATTTCAGAGCCAAAACTGACAAATGGCTTTTCCCAATGGAGTCTTGTTGATATTAAAAGATTTAGCTTCCACTGAAAAATGTGATGTGTGTAAAATTAGCCGAGTTACTTCAGTTGCTAGGAATATAAGCAGTATGAAAGATTATGTTTAGTGTGGAGACAGTCTTACAAATTAAGACAGAGAATATTTGAAAGGCATTTGTACATGTATGTGAATATATACTATATACTTTTGCAATCTTTGCACATGTATCCACACTGACATAAACATGAAAAAATCATACACAAAAATATTACTTTCCAGTTTGTATTGTGGATATATAGAAGGATCATAGAATCATATAATCATATTATAACCATAAATAATCATTTATTTGGAAAAGAGCTCCAAAATCAAGTCTAACAGATAATCAGCACTGCCAGGTCTTCCGCTAAACTATGTCTTGCAGTGTCACATCTACACGTCTTTTAAATACCTCCAGGTTTATCACTAGAGAGCCTGGTTTGATCCCTTTCCTCCTTCAAACAATGAACTTGCTCAAAAGTCCCTTTCTCCCTTTGAAACAGGTGTACCATGTCTGTTGCCAGCAGACTTAATGTCAAGTAAACTGATTCATGATCAAAGAACCCAAAATTCTGTCAGTGACACCAGGCTCAGAGGAAAATGCTGATTTTCTGAGTCTCTGCTTCCTCCCTAATCATTCCTTGTGACTGGAAGTAGAACACTACTATCATTTAACCAGTTGTATCAAGACCCTGAAGTCTCTTTCAGATTGCCCTTGGATTCCTTGTTACAACTTCATCACTGCCTACCTAAAAATAATGAACAATAATCTGAGGGCTGAACCAGGGTAGGAATATTTCTCTTCAGATCTTCAACCCAGGCCCTAGGGAGTCAGCACATTTCCCAAAGAAATGTATCCACTCAGTATATTGAGCCTTCTGTCCCCTTGAGAAGGGGGCCTCCTGGCATTCTGAAAGTAATTCTTCCATTCTCTTTTTTATGGACTCTTTTTCTATGCAATCACTCATCCTAAGTTGCCTGGAATTCCAGAGAAGGAAACTATTCTTTGAACTCATCATGTTCTTTCCTTGTGTCTTCTTCTTTGCATCCAGATTTTGGATGATGTGTAATATTTTGGAGGCAGGATGTTAAAAAATTTTGTCATTTCCCATTGATACCAGACTAGGACTTCTCAAAGGTCATTCAGACTCAGGTGGAGCATTACAAACATGAAGGCAAGGGATTCTAATATACACATTTTTGTTGGCATCTAGAAACACCTTCTGAGCTGCTAATCCCTTTCTTTCAAACTCCAAATATATTAGTAAGCAAGTGCAAATCAATATTAGAAATGTCTCAGCTTAATCACTCATATTATTTTTCTCATATTGTTCTGGGTTGTTTGGGGATTTTTTTGTCAGCTTGATTACATGATTCCACCCTGCATGCCTTGAGAAAAGGCCATTTTTTTCTGAAACTTTCACCAGTGTACTGTCAGGAGTGACAGGGGGAAGACTGGGACTTTTTTGTATCACTCTAACAGTGAGCATTCCATTGGTGCTGAGTGCCTTTTGACTTCATCAGCTGGATAGGAATAAAGAACATTTGCTATCTTTTTCATCCCATAACCTTCTACCTCCTAGTTGAGCACACCCTAATTCACAACACAGAAGGACTTTCCCTGAAGCAGCTCACATTATATATGGTAGCTGCATACAGCAAAGGTTGTTGGGCAAACGTTTTTTTGACAGCCAGGGAGATCCAGCCACTGTACAGGTAACTGAGCAAAGAATCAGAGCCCTCAGCTTTCTGCATATGGTACCATTTCATTGGGCACATTCAAGAGCAAGGTGATGGAGCAATATACATGTAGGAAAGTGAAAAATTTTATGTTGGAACTGGGATGATCTGCTTCTTTTGATATGAACCAAAGGTTTTGTAAGACTAATAATAAACGAATTGCGGACTCCTGAAAGGGCTTTTTCTGTCCTGTGTTCTCTGTTATTGAATAAGCATTTTAAAGAGTATTATATTTATTTCAGGTCAGAATAGCTTTTATATCCACAACAGTTTTGGTGCTTTCATTGAGCATGGGAGGGAAAAAAATATATCTCCTGGTGGGTCACAGGAAGCAGCATGAGTTATGTGGGCCAGGAGTTTAAACATGAAGGAGCTGTTCTAAAGACCTGTCCATGGAGGACTTCCTGTCCCCCATCAAATCTCATCCTCTGGAACTTGATTTAAACAGATCACTAGGCTTTTATGTCTTCTGTTCCTTCTGACACCCTTCCACCCTCCTAAAGTGAAAGTGAGGGCAAGAGTCACACCCATTGAACCTTGTTTGAAGGGCAAGGTAATTTGAGGAATTTCATTTCCCCATTCATTTAAATTGAGATTCTTCAGTCTACTGTTCCCCAAGAACTCCAGTTCCTGAGTTGCCATACCAGAGCCCATCTCTGTCACTGAAGTGTCAAAAAAGTGCACTTACTTAACAATTAGATTTTGTATTCATTAAATTGATTGGTATTCAACAAAATATTTCTTGGCCTGTGACCACTGTAATCAGTATTTTTCTACACAAGACTCACCCTCGTCACTCAGTCATGAAACCCTACATTAACTTTCACAGTTTTAAAAAGCAAGGTACATTTTTATAATCAGTGCCATTGCAATGCTATTACTTTCCAAGCACATTTCTTCCCAAGTGTTGGAAACATATAGAATTGTTCTTTCTTCCAGTTCCAGTGCCATGATCTGATATTAAAATAACCTCCCTCCCCAGCTGAGACAGTGTCTCATGACATATTTCAGAGAATTAAAATAACCACACTGAGAATTAATAACTATTGATAATTTCCTGTTTCTGCCGCCCCCAGCCTCTCTATAGGAAATAATATTTCTTTGAACATCTTTGTATAGAAAAAACATCTAACACAAATGTGCCCATTTGGCAAGAAGAAAGATAAGGTAGATTCTAACTATGTCTTGCAAGATAATACCTGGGACATTTTTTCATTTCAAGAGTATGTTCCTAAATGTCACGTTCCTAAATATTTTTATACAAATATCTGTTGGTAGGAGGAGATTTTCAGATATTTCAGGTTCTTCATATATAAAGTGGATAATGGAGAAGGGGAATATGGGTGGACCCCCATATCCATGTAGACGTATTTCCTGGGCAGGATTTAAGGTACTGCATCAGGCTAATAGGTGTGGGAGGGAAGTCCAACATCTCTCTGAATTCCTCATAAATTCACATCTGAAGCTTTTTTTCTGCCTTTTTATTTCTTTTAATTATGTTGTCTACAAATAAACTAAGATATACATTAATCTAATCCTTTATTGAATATCAATTTAGCTATTCATAGATTATTCTAGATAAAAGGGTGGGGAAGGAAACTACTTTTCTCTACTGATGTATAAGCAGAATAGTGAATTGTAAATTTTTTCCTATATTAGAGTTATACAAACTGATATTTACGTCAAGTTCAACACTTCACAATTATATGGGACTTTATAAGGTTATTTGAACCTTCAAGAGAGATCAAAAGGCACATGCCATGAGGAGAAAAATTCTGGTTGAAAAGTGCAGCTTAACATCATTCTGTACTATGTGCAAACTTGAAAGTGTTTGTTAGAAACAAGAAAAATATCTTTTTATCATGGGAATTATTTCAATTTAGGAACTAGCATATCTCTTGGGTGTTAAGTATCTTGCCGTAAAATACCAGTAAGTTTGTTATATTTATATTCAAGTGATATTCATGAATAACAAGAGAGACTAAGCAAGTCTTTCAATGCTTTTGATAATGTATTCTCAGTGGAGTGTAATCATTGTGCAATGAAAACTAATACAAGAGAAAAAAACCTATATCTGACAGTCTGAATAATATGCTTATTCACAGAAAGCATCTTTAAGATATCCTTCACAGATCATTAGCTTCATGGGATTAGGAATGAGCCTGCATAGATTTAGCGATGATCCCTCTCCTCAGGATATTGTAACAGGTATGAAACCCTTTCCAGGCCATATGGTGACAGAGGGCAGCGCTCTTTCCCAGGGGCCTTGTCAGACTTAGCCACAATCTATTGTCAGGCACAGTTGGTGAAATCTGATTCTCACTTAGTTTAGTGAAACAGAAGTCCCCTTAAAGATAGTATCAAGAGGACAGGGATCACACCAAATGACTTGCATTCTGTCAGTCTGCCACTCTTCTGACGTGTGATTGCCACACCACATATATGCTTCACTTTTTCCTTCTAAAAATTATTAATATTTCTGTATAAATATATGTCCATACTGGTATCCATTATAAAATTAATCAACTTTATCACGATTCACTACATCCATACATGTGACTGCATTACAACTAAATGACTGGAAAACAAAATGCTAATATGATCCTGAATTATTTCTGTGTTTTGGCTGAAAGTCTAGTAAATTTCCCAGTAATTTTTTCATCAGAAATTTGGAATATTATACCCTGTAAAATGAATTTTAAATTTATTATGAAAATTTACACATTACATATATTTCATATGACAAGCAGTCATATAGAATATGCTTTTATGATGCTTCTTAGAGCAAATAGAATTGTTGAATCTATATATCATAACATTTAAAATAATTAATATGAATAGTTTCTTTGTAAATTGTGGGGCGATTGGTGGGGCACAAGAGTTTTATTAAATAGAATACTTTTTTTTCTCCAGGAAAACTGCTGATGGCCTTATGTAGTACACAGACCTCAGTCAAGTGAAGTGTTTAAGGCTGTGTTTTGTCTACTGCTTACAAGTCCAACACAAATTGACTTTCATAATCCCTATGTGCTGCCCTGAGCTATTATTCACATTCAGCATATAGAGCACAAGCCAAAGCAGAAGAAACTTTCTCTCACCAGTGGCTCACTCCACCACACTGACGGCAGCAACAAAATACAGAAAGGCATTAAAAATACTTAAATCCAGCTAAAATTAATCAGGAGCTCAATTAGGCAGAAAGTAATTACTGAACCTGTAATTTGACTAACACACAGTAGCAGATGTTCCTACTCTTGCATATAGTGCCATGGGACCTTTAATTAGCTGAAAATAGCCTCGTATTTGGAATTCACTTCCCATCCTATTGGTCAATAATACTTTTAGTTTATTGAACTGTGGGGCCCATGTGTTTTCCTCCACTGCAAGATATTGGGAAAACTCTAGTGCATGGTGTTAAACATATTTTAGCTTCAGTTACCACATTTTTGCAAAATTAGTCTTACAGGAAGAATTTACTGCAGCACAGCTTGTATCAAAAGGCAAGACACAATAAAGACCCTTTTGAAAAGCACACCATTCCTATTTTTATAAAATGACAATTGTAGATGTCACCCTCTAGAGTGCACATCTTCCACCATCTCCTCCATATCTTCTTGCAGATGCAGAAATTCAGTGAAGGTTCACAAAGAAACATCAGCTGCTAAATCACTGACCCTTTTTTTAGTATGATATTTTCCAAGGAAAAATTTCTCTTTGTGCACTGAAGAAACAAGCTGGTATTTTGCTGTGTCCAACAAGCTTTCCTACTGCAATGATGTAACTTAAAGCCTCATATCAAACCAAACACCTTAAAATAAAATAAAACTAAATACTATTTGAATGAGAATGGGTGGGGGGTTTTCTCTTATTTACATGATTTTCTCTAGAAAATAAAGTCCTGTGTTGACTAAATCTCTGTTGCCATGGAAATTGTGGAGATTTTACACCTTGGCATTTTGACTTCATTTCTGGATCATATAGGAAAAGGAGTTAGTATAGGACAACTTGGGCTAAGAGGGTGACACAATGATTTAAACAAAAACATCTCTCATAATTAAACCAAGATGTCAAGGATATTGATGGCAAACACAGAAAAAAGTGGGCTGATTTCAATGGAAATATGAAGCACTATAATATAAGAAGGTTTCTATTTCTATCTTAGGCCTTGAAATTATTATAAATTGCACAAAAGAAACCCCCTTTTTTTTCTGATTATAAGCTTAGTAATATTACCTAATCATATTTTATCATATTGACAGGCCATGGAAGAGTTACCAAAGCAGGTTAAACCCATCTTTCAATGGGTTACTACTCAGGCCAGTTTTAGCCCGACACAGTATTAACACATAAATTGTTTTGCAAAGGGAAATTCTACACTTGAGATCTACATTAGAAAACTAAGCAAAAGATAAATTTGTGTTAAGTTTTGATTTGTATTCAGCCATAATACAATAAAATAACATTAATTATCACAGTAATATGCTGTTCTAATACTAAAACAGAATAAAATGGAAATGAGTTCAAAATCATCAGCAGTTATTTAAATTAGCAAATATGGAAACAATAGCCATGAAATCTTTTATTATTTTATTCCTTCATTTAAAATAGATTTTGATAAATGAAGATAGAAAATTTCTCTTTAAAAAGAAGAACGTGTGTGTGCCATTGGCAGAGATCAAATAAAATTGTGATTGTAAGTAGGGAGGAGATAATTTTATCTGGGTTAATCACTAATGCTATGAAAGGGCTTCTTTACAATGGGTGGCTGAGTTGAAAGGACATTGAACAGACCCCAAAGAATAATTCTACTGAGTTTATTTCTCACATTGACTGCCTGCTTGTAAGTGGACATGTATTTCAGTAGTGCTGTTCTACTTTTTTCAAGAGCTGCCTCAATTTACAAAGTATGGAAAACAAGAATCTTGTATTATGTTCTTTAACCAGGTCCCACACAGGGCAGAGGGAGGGAAGCTCGGCATGTATGGTCAAAATGAGATGCCTGAGGAAGACATGGGGAATTGCAGATGGCATTGGAACTGAGGTTTTATTGTGTGGTGTGGGGGTTGTGCTACTCAAGAATCAGTGGGAGTGTTTATGCTGGGGCAGAATTAGACTTTCTTTATTAGACTTCGGTATTTTTATCATTACTGTGAAGATGGGATACATGGTATTGCTCACCATATTGCATGGAAAAATATTTCAGTTATGTTGAAGTATGTTGTAGGTCCACAGGAATTATTTTGATTTTTATAAAGGGAAAATAATGAAGATCACAAGAAACTGTTTTAAATATAAAGGAGAACACAAGCTACAGCATCAAAGAAAGGAGTAGACATCATCTACATGGAAGTCATCTTCCAGTTGTCCACTGACAAGGAAAAGGTATAACATCTGCTTATTTATTGGTGGTCTACACCATATCCAAAAGAGGAAAGACCCTCTAGACCCACTGCCCTACAACAACATTACAAAAAGGAAATTTGAATTCTGGCTTACAATATGAAATACATAAATCCACTTATCATAAGATTATGCAATGTCACTGACTGAATGTGCGTGGCAATACTCCTAGTTTGGTCCTGCTGGCCCCCTCTGTGCAATTAGATTGGATATGATCTATGGAGGTTATCCAGTTTAATAGATGTAATAATATCCAAGTAGAAACAGCAAGCGATTAATTTCTTAAACCAGTCTTTTGAACAAATCCTAGAAGCAGAAGTTCCCCTAAAATCTTGGAAATTCTTTCCAGCACAAGAAAATTTTCAGGAGTAGTCAGCACGGCTTTACCAATGGGAAGTCATACTTGACCAATCTGACAAACTTCTATGACAAAGTGACTGCACCTGTGGATACAGAAAAGCACTGGATTGCTGAAGTGGCTTTTGACACTGGCTCACATAAGATCCTCATAGACAAGCTGTTGATGCACAGGCTAGTTAAGCCAAGAGGGAGGTATGTTGAAAACTGATTGAATGTCTGTGCCCAGAGACTGGTGATCAGTGTCTCAATGTCTAGATGAAGGTCAATAACTAATGGTGTACCCTGGAATTCAGTACTGGTTCAGTCCTGTTTAATATCTTCAGTAATGAACTGGATGATGGAACAAAGTATATCCTGAGTAAATGTACAGATGACACAAATTGGAAAGGAGTGGCTGATGCCCCAGAGGTTTGTACTTCCAACTAGAGGGACCTTGGCAGGGGGAGAAATGGGCTGCTAGAAACATAATGTGGTTTAATGAGGAGAAGTGCAAAGTCCTGCACCTAGAGAGGAACAAAGCCAGTCACCAGCTGGGGGCCACCCAGCTGGAAGGCAGCGGGGCAGAAAATGACATGGAATTCCTGGTAGACACCAAGGTGAACATGAGCAAGCAATGTGCCTTTGCTGCATAGAAGACAAATGGCTGGGGTGGATTAAGCAGAGTACTGTCAGCAGATTGAGGAAAGTGTTCTTTTTTTCCTGCTCCAAGTTGGAGGCCACATCTGAAGTACTGTGACTTGTTCTGATAGCCTCAGTAGAAGAGAGAGATGGAGCTACTGGAAAGAGTCCCAGAAAGGACACAAAGATGATTAAAGGGATGGAGAACCACCTACAGGAAGAAAGGGTGAGAGATCTAGGGCTGTTCAGCTTCAGGTAGATCTTGCCATTGTGTATAAGTACTCGAAGAAAAAGTGCAAAGAAGGAGCCAGGCTCTTTTCAGTGGTGCTCCATAAAAAGACAAGAGGCACCAGGCGCAAACTGAAACAGAGGTTCCCTCTGAACATCAGGAGACACTTTGTAGCTTCTAGGCCAGACAAGTACTGGAACAGGTATCTCAGAGAAGTTGTGGAGTCTCCAGCCGTGGAGATATTAAAAAATTATTTTAACTCAATCCTGAGTAATATTCTATAGGGAGGGAACTCTGCTAGAGCAGGTAGGTTGAATCAGATAACCCCCAGTGATCCCTTTCAACCTTCCCCATGCTGTGATTCTGTGAAACCCCAGACATTTTAAGCTCTCTTTATATGCCATGTAGTCCAGCTCCTCAATTATCCTGTTGTCTCTTCTCTGGACTCACTCCACTGGGTCAGTGCCCTTGTTCTGGGGTACCCAAACCTGATCAGATGACAGCACTTAGAAGAAGTCAAAAATCAAGGTGAAGAATCACTTCTCTTAACATACACAGTATGTTCTTGCCAACAAAGATTGAGTATGTTTGCCAAAGGTGATAATGAGGGCCCTGGAAAATGTTAAAAAAAGACTCTGAAAATGTTAGGCTTTGTGTTTTGCCAGATCATTGCACCTGCGTAAGCAGTATGATAAATGATATAATTGTTGGATGTGATGATTGTTTAGTAATTAAATATAATTATTGTATAATCATAAGAAGAATCATGAGAAACTATGTTAGAAATTTTAGGAGGAACCATGAGGGGCCATGCTTGACTGAAATCTATGTATACAACAGAACAATATAAGTTTCATAATGAACATGAAAGTTATATAATGATAGAATATAAGAACACGTTCATCTTGAATGTATGGTCGGAATCAGATTTGGGTTCATACCCCTGACACCCAGAGCTCTTCAATAAAGGCACTGACATATAATCTATTTCATGGTTATATGTTTCCGAACGCTAACAAAGGTATCTTCCTTGGAAATTTGATTGCCTGTTCCTTCATTCTGTGTGAAAAAAAATCGCGGTCAAAGAAATTTTATATTAGTGTATAGAAATTAAAGTTCCCAAATATCAAGGCCCAAATTATCCTTAGGTAACATATATATCTAAAATATTTGGAATGGTCAATTTTCAAATATAACATGAAAATTGTATTTCATGAGGAAAAGAGGATGTCTCAACACCTGGTTTTGTCAAGGTATTTTTAAGCCTCCTGTGTGGAATTATTTTATTTTTGTCTCCATAAATATCAATAAAAATGAGCCAAAATGATAGAACCTAAATAAGCCTGTCTTTCAAGGCATGATTTCCAGTTTTCAGAAGCCTGGCATTTCTGATACCACTTAAAAGTGAAAGAGGGAAAGTCATCACTGGCACTACTGAAGAAATAAGCTTATCAGTGGGAATGGAGAGAACCTGTCCGCACATCCCTTGATAATGTTTACCACTCCACTACAGAGCCTGTAAAACTGTTACCCCCTCAGTGCTGTCCTTTTCCTTCACATAACCCTGAAAGCAGAAAATGAACACACATGTAGCCTAAGCTACTGATGATTTGTCCCCTTCAACATTCATGAAAGGGTTTTATTTTGTCAGGTGCCCCAGCACACTTTGTCCTTATTTCTGTGCAAAGGAAAAACTTCAGGAGGACACGACTTCACAGACCTGACCACCCTAGACCCACACTGCCTGTTAAACCAGACACATGTAGCAATCCAGCACCAGAGAAAGCCAGGACATGGAGAAAATATGCTTTAGACCAAGAGTACATGTGCTGTACCTCAAACATCATAGTTAAGCTTGCTCTGGCAACCACAAATAAGCATTTAAGTAGTCACTTAATGCTGACAGGCAGCAGATATTATCCTTTAAATAAGTACTTTCTCTTAACAGCAAGATTTCCTCTGAAAGAAGATTTCAGATAACATCAGAGACCATTCAAATTATTTTCAGTAGGTTGCTGCAGCCTATCACCAGAAGCACTTTTAAAACATTTGTGCAGCCCCAAAGTAGCAGTGTAGCATATGCTACTATCCAAACTGAATGAATTAAATTGTCAAGCAGTCATGCCCATCCAAATTTACAATTCATCTATCATTAAAAAGATAAAATCTTCCAAAAGCCATTTAATGGAGTTATTCCTTTGATTTGTGAACTTGCATTATGCCTTATGAGATGTTCATAGCCAATAAACAATGAGAATTTCATTCACAGACATCAGGTCACAGTGTCATTTTTCATAAAATTATTTTCTTACATGTCTTCCTCAAGCACAAGGATAGCCTGGTTCTGGTCTTTAAATCTCTCCCTTCTGCTGTTTTTCTAACACATGGAATCAAATAGGCAAGGATAGATCCGTGGGATTTTGTGAAAAATCTTACAACATAAATCTTTTTATGTCTTATGGAGTATATAAAGCAAGCAAACTTTTACAGGTCCAACCTTGATCCTACGGTCAAGACACCTTATTTAATAGTGCCAAATCAAGTTGCATTTTTCAAAGCATCTATATATAAGCAGATACATATATGAAAAGATTCATCACAGTGGTGCCCAATTCAATGAAAGTACACATACTAAGAAAGGCGCTAAATATTTGGTTCATATTGAAAAATTCAACTCTCTCCACTTATTAGGCCTGACAAATTTATTTATTTTGTGTATCCATGGTAGATATGCCCTCATCTGATTCTTATAATACTGCTTAAGTCTCTTGAGTTTGTGAAATATCATTTAGGTCAATTAGATGAAGTGGAAAAGTGGAATCAAAAGAATGTTCAGTGCAGTGGCTAAGACAAGATACATGGAATAAATGTAGCCATAGATTGAAAAAAAAAAAAGACAAAATAGACAAATAGACTATTTCATTCTAGACATTAAATCCTTGCTGCTCACCTGGATCCTCAATTTTGGTCCTTAACTCAGAAACTGATTAGGGAAATATGATAATTCAGGAAATTAAGCAACACATGCAGGCTAGATTCACAGCAGGCATTTTTTCCAATACAGCAACTGGCACAGCTGGTTTCCAAGTGCAAGTAGTGGCACAGCACTAGGTCCTCCACTTCAAAATCACTCCCCAGTATATTAGGCATTTCATGCACTCCAGTCATGAAAAGAAAAAACAATGAACAAAAAAACAGAATTCTTGCCCATGATGTACTTTTTTCAGTTGTCTGTTCAAGTGAATGTGAAATTGCTGAAATAGACATGTTTTAAGAATAATGCTTTTTACAAGTTGTTCAAAAGATGGAGGCACAGTGTATTCTAACCGAAGTGACCCATATTTTGGACCTTGAATACTTTAAAGTTGTTCAAGGAGTGTAACATGCATTATAAAACTTGTGATAATAAACAAACAGGTCAATATAGAAAAGTGAATGTATGGGTGTTTATACCAAGTTTAGCTTCTCTCTAATGTCATGAATGATGTCAGCATAGTTCAAAAGGCTCTTTGTATAAGTAAAAGAAGCGTGTCTTCTCCCAATGACATGGCACTTTTCAAATGTTGTTTTATATTCCACAACTTATACAGCATCCCAGCCCGTGCCAGAAGATGGAGATGTTATTAATAATTCTATGCATAAATCTTTACATAAACTTAGCAGCAGTGTACAGATGAGGACTATGACAAGTTTTACTCCTGTAGATATATTACATACCAGAAAATTTCCCACAGAATCAGTTGTACCAATTTTTTGCATCACTTTTCCAAGTGTATCAGAATAGCCAATAACCTTAAGGGATGCTGCAGTTAGATGGAAAGTCCAATGTCTTCTAAAAGAAAACATTAACTTTTGAACATTGGTTTCATTCTCTCCAAAAGGATGATCCTGGTTCTTCAGAGAGATAATGTGAACAGTGAACAACTCTGTTAGATTTCCTCTCTATCTACACATTTAAATTTCATCATATTTGAAGAATAACATAATCATACTGTGTCTGGAATATCAGCAAATCCCCATGAAATTTAGAAATGTAAAGAATCTATTGTCGCCTTCATTTGTCTTGATTTTGGCAATGGAGTAGAAAAATTTATGAATGATTTATCATCATGAATGATTTTTTGAACCTCCTTCTCTTCAGAAATTCCGTTTCTTATTGAAATGTGTTATTTTGTTTATAAATCCTTCCTGTTCTAAGGCTATAATTCAGAACACAGCATTTTTTTTCTTACAAAATATTTGTTTGGTGCTTAGGACAAACCAAAGTGTTACTTTGCCATTAAGAGTAATAATAACTATACATAGCACTAAATGAGCACTCAGTGCTCAACTTTTTCTGTGGCTGTTGTATATGAATGAAAGCTAGTATAACAGTGCTCAAAAATACAGCATTTGCTCTTCTACAAATGTGATGCATGCTTTGGAGAATGTCTATAGAGGTTTTGGGCATTCAGTACTCAGTGTGTGCTAAGCTGAGCTGTATGAATTGAGCTGAAAGTTGTTTAGACCTGCCCGTGAAAAATCAAAGTCAGTTTAGGTACAGTCTCCAGTTCTGACGAAGGTCCTTGCTCTCTAGGGACATGGGGAAGGTGGTGCCCACAGAGCCAGAGCAAAGCCATGTCTCTGAAGAAGGGTTCAGGCTGGAGTTTGTCTCCCAAAAACAGAGGTGAGGGACACGCCTCACTACAGGCATTG
Source organism: Nesospiza acunhae (assembly GCA_013398715.1). Taxonomy (NCBI): domain Eukaryota; kingdom Metazoa; phylum Chordata; class Aves; order Passeriformes; family Thraupidae; genus Nesospiza; species Nesospiza acunhae. The sequence goes on along the minus strand of VZSU01000448.1, from coordinate 570,309 downwards.
TGCCAGCATCTTTATTCTTCATACACCATAGGAACAAAAACAGATGGAGAAATATCCAGATTGGGGAAGCCTCGTGATGTCATGTACCAAACTGCTTAGTTCACTGCAATTATAGGAAGACTTAGAAAACTATAGACTACCTAGGAAAATTTAAAATTAAAACACAGAAGTAACTTATGAAATTAGATATACACAGGGTTTTGCACAAGGAATAAGAGAACTTTTTGAGAGAGCAGTTCTGTCTTTCCTTACTCCATGTCCTGGAGGGGTAAGTGGTGTATTACAATCTCTGGAAAACAGGCAACAGTCATCACTCAAATTTTCCTTCAGCATAGTGCACATGCTTCTTCCCTTGACCATAGCTTCAACTAAACACAATATGAAGTTCATTATTAAATGTGGTATTTGTGCTTCCTAGCTACTCTCCATGTTTCAGCATCTGGACCTAACTAGAAACAGTTTATTATATGTAGATTAAGATAAGGCTTAGTCTTTTTTAATACTACTGCATAAAAATACATAGATATTGGGCAAAACTGAGCATTGGGATCTTAGATAAATTAGTTGCTAGTGGCAGATTAGGCTGCAAACGATATCACCTAATCAATGACAGCTTTTGGGAGTCTTCAGTGAGAAGAGGGTTAGACTCTTACACTTGTTTTAGTAGTTGTTTAACAAGATTAGAGACAAAAATACTTTCTAGTTTTACTTTTGCTATTTATCTGTGTTCTACATAAACATCCTCTAGAAAGCCTACTTATCAAGCCAAAGCAAGAATCATTCCTTTAAATTATGTGAACTAGTTTAGTTTTTATACTTGTCCTTCTTTTACTTTCACAGGTATATCCAGATTCGGCTATCTGGAATCAATTTTTTTATCTGAAATTTATTTTTTTAGGAGATTTATGAATGAAAAGTAAGGATTTTTTCTTTGCCTAAAATGTCTTCAAAAGTATGTACGTAGGTGGTAAAAAATGTGATTTTCATTCATTTCTTCCTTCCTTGCCTTTACAAAGAATGGCTGGGAAAAAAAATCAAAGGAAGCATGCCCTGATATTATATGAGGCTATAATAAAGCCAGGTTATGTGAAACATTAGGTTTTTCCTTATAATATCACCCACAAAAAGCTTAGCACAGAACCAGGACTTCAGTCTTAGAACTCATTTTCATGTTTTTTCTAGTTTTTTTGTCTGTAAAGGGAGAAGCTCACCAGAAAGAGGTATGATCTCTGAAAAATACAGCATGTGGATAACTGGCTAAAAAATCACAATACATTTCTGACTGAGAAATCAATAATGGCTTGTGAACAGACTTTTCATCTGGATGTGGTTTTTTGGTTTTTTTTTAAGGAAGAAAACAGAAAAAAAAAACCAGATTTGTGGAAGAAAGACCTTTCATTTGAGAAATGGAAAAATCCTAATGAAAAGAATGATTTCATTTTCACACCTTTGATAAAGAATGTCTTTGTGCAACATAATAGTTTCAGCAAAGAAATTTTTAAAAGTCAAGAAATTTCATAAACTGTCTTTTGAATTATAAATGGCAAACTTTTTAATAACCAATTACAGATCTCTCTTTTGTTGGGTTTTTTCCTTTTTTTTTACCAATGCTGATTCACAAAAATATCCAAAAGTATTGTGAAGATCTGCTATGACTTTGCTGTGTAATGTACAGCAAAAGGAAATCGCTTTGACAAAGAAAGGGAAAAAAATAAAAAGATTTAAGGAAAAGCTCACTGTGCAGCATACAGGAGAAAAAAGGAGGAGCTGAAAGGGCTGGTAAAAGAAGAAACAGGCAATTCCTTCAAATATTGTTAGAAAGAGCAACATGATTATGTGAGCTGAAGAATAATATGGAGCCAAGTGGAAGATGTCAACAAAGATCAGCAGTGGTGACTACTGACAGCGCTTGGCAAAGAGGTAATAGCTTTCCCAATCTTCAGTTCCTGGACCAAATGACCCAGAGAGTCTGCTCCTGTGCTGGTCAGGGTAGGACTGACCAGAACCAGTTGACAGACTGACCATGCACACATCACTGCACATAGAGTGACCTGGGAAGGAGCTAGCCCTCATTGTAGCCCATCTAACATAACTCTAATCAGGTTTATCTTTCACAGCTAACTGAGTATTTACTGTCTGACCCAGTCTTCTACAGATGCATTCTTTATACTTGGTTTATGACATCATGAACTGAACCACTCAGGTTAGTAAAAGCAGCCTTGGTCATGTTTGTGTCTGAGGTTTGCAGGTGCAGTGGAGAAAACAGAGATCCAGAGAGAAGTGAGTAATAAAGAATAGCAGCTGTTATGTGAGAGGATATCAGCAGAAAAGTTTTCCAGCTATGCTTAAATATTCTTTTTATAAGGACAAGAACTATTATTACCATGTAAATGCACCAGACTTCTTTCCTTAAATAGATTTTCTGGTGAAAGCTTTTAGAGACTCCTGGGTTTCAGCATCATACTTGTGTCATATCACACTTTATTATATTAGTACATTTGAAAAGGCAAAATGAGCTATGTACTGAAGTGTGCTCTGCCCTTCAATTAAACCTACAACAGGGTAGAAATTAGTGTGATATTCCTATATGTGTTATTCTTTAGGCAGCTGGCAATTGGTAATACTTTGTAGAGGAAAATTGTTTTATCTGGCTCAGCTGTTATTACAAAGTATAAAGATAGCACAAAGCATAACTTTAATTTTAAGCTGAGGAGGAAAAAGGTATTTAAGGTTTCTTTCAGGCAACACCAGGGTAAGTGAAGTGTAGTTTTACTCCATCTCACTTGACAGCCTTTGAAATCAGAAGATGTGTATTTAGATAATGAGGCATATCACCAATTGCAACCAAGTCTTTCTTGCTGCAACTTCGTACAGATATAATCGTGCCACAAAGGTACGCTCTAATTATGCTAATCATGATGCCTTGGCATTCACTCAGAGGAGTCACTCTCTACTCATCGACTGCAAGAAAAGTGTCAGAAAATCATGCTGCTACTTGGCTACTTCCTTAATAGCCCACCAGCTTCTGTCAAGGGCTGAGTGTCCTGTTCCCAATGCAGTTTGTCTAATATGAGTTCTACAATTATTTTGTCAGTGTGATGGCTGAACGGTGGTCTGCAAAGACCCTGGTGTTTTTCTTATTGTGGGTGGTATTTGGCAGGCTCTAGAACACTAGAGGAAGATACTGTGATTTTTATCTGATTTTAAAGAAAAAAAAATATAAAAATTTTAATTGGAAAAGGACAAAAAACCAGAAAACCTTATAATCCACTGCATATGAAAATCACTGAAATTGATTGCTTGCTGTACAGTTGTGAAAACTATGCTTATAAATATTCATAAGGGTACTAAACTCTCTGCAGTGAAATATCATTTCACCTGTCACGAAGCAATGAAGTTCCTTAAAAAATTTGAGTATGGTTTTAAACAGGAAATTACATCTGTTGCAGAATTCTAAAGCACAATATTCACAGGAGACAGGAGTACATTTTGGATCTTCCAGATAAAACAAATTTAAAATGAAAGAAAGTAGTGATTTTCCAATATCTCAGTATTGTTTTTCATCATGAGACATTTTAAATGTCTGATTTATGTACTGCAGCATAAGTATGCTGAGCATTAAAGCTCTTTATAATATGTTTCAACTAGTAATAATTTTTCTATGAAATCATATTACATTGAATCAATAACATTTATAGAATTCATAAATCTATAAGTTTTTCAACTTGTTGTCATGTGAGAGAGTATTAATCTTCAATTTTTGTGAAACAGCCTAATAAGCCTATCTTAACACAAGGCTGATTATAAATGGAAATCTTATAGTGGATTGGGTATTCCTCCAGAAGTCTGAAATAAAACTGAAGTAATGCTGTAGGAAAAGGAAACCTAGGAAACAAATCCTCTTATCCTCCAATTTAGTGATTGTGTGAGATCAGAAAGCACCTGGAAAATGGTGAGAAGGGAAACAAAGGCGAATCTAAGCTACTCTGTGAATTGGCCACTTCATGAAGAAATATTTTCATCTTTTCAACCTCCCCCATTTTCACAAATGGAAAAAAATTTAGTCTGTCTCTTAATGAGGCTCCCTTCAGGAAATGCAACTTGTCCCTGAAATGTGGAGATTTTGTCTATCTCTCTGCTGCAAAAACTGAAGTTTTTTGTGTGGTGGCTCCAATACATTTCTGACGATTTCCATCTAGACTGCAGAATTCACAAACATTTTTGTAAAGTTGTAAAGGTTATATGAAAATTCAGCTGGATACAGAGGATTTGATGCACTTTTGGTTTTGTTCAAGGTTTTTTTGGAAGAGTCAAAAGACTTCTACACCAACCTTCAACACAACTTGCATGAGACAAAAAGTGTATCAATCCTCTTCATTCAGCTGAATTTTCATTTAACCTTTAAAAGATAACAAAAAACACTTATAAAAATACAGTTATATTTATCTTTAAAATGGAAGTCTTCATTATTTATTTAAAAAATAATTAGTATTTGGCCCAAATGGGAATATATTTTTTCCTTTTGTTTCTGCAGATAACTCAACTGTCAAGATAAATACTAAGAACACAGCAGAAAAAATATGTTAATCCCCTACTTATTCATCTCTACAAGAGATTTAAATAGAAATTTATTATGGATATTGCTAGATTCTGAACAGGAGCCAAACTAATTCTATAAAAGTGTTCTCTCTACATATTAACTACCATAAACATGCAGAGATTCAATCCTATTTACTTTACTCTCAAAATCCTGGAGGATCCTGATGTTTTTTGTAGGTTTTTGTTTTTTTTTTTTTCAAAAGCATAAAACAGTCTAAAACTGATCATGAATCATTTTGAGTAGTTGCTCTATTTAGTCAAATATCAGATATATTTCTGTGAGGGTATTTTAGAGATTTCAGTTTTCCATCATTGTTTAGCCTCTTACTCGATTAGAGATTTTCAGTGCAAGAAGTAACCCCTAGTCAAATAAAGCATTTTTCAATATTTCATAGTTTCTCTTAGTTTTAACTTAACCAGGGAGCTTCTACAACGGCATACATGGTGATGCAGATAGTATGGTATCAAATAAAGAAAATGTAAGCATAGCAGCATAAATAACTGTTTGAATTAGTCACAAATTATATTTTTATTTTAGGGGAAAAAATCTGGTTGGAATCAAATTCTAATCAATGAATTTGAGGTTTTGCCATTTGACCTGGAAAGAGTTATAATATGTTATGTTTTGTATTACACCAAATTTTTAATATTACCAAACATAAGCAGTTAGAGCATCATTACAGCAACCCCTAGATTATCCTAAAATTGGGATCAGAATTTGGTCAGTCTGCTTGACCTGAAGCAAACAAAGAGGAGAAGCCTTGTGCTTTGTCATTATTGAACTTGTCATATTTTCTGCTTAGGGTTTATGTCTATTATAGAATAAATAAATAAGTAAAATTCATGGGTTTCCATAGAAGAATAGTGCTAGTAAAATCAAAATAAAAACCAAATCAAAAGTCAAATATAGTATAGTATTAAAAAAAGAAAAAAACACATCCCCACAGATTTTACCACATTTCACATTAAAATTATGAGGAAGAGTCCTTCCTATTTTCAGTATGACTGATGCATTCAGACTACTGAGAAACAGATGTCTTGTGTTCTTTAAGTCAGCCCAGTTGCATAAAAATATGATCCTATAAATACTCCATGCAAGTATCTTTTTTCTTGTATTATTTTGTGTTTACTGTTTTAATTAATTGCTAGTATGAAGTTCACAAGGCCTTAGTTAATGTCAAAGTTATTGCTTTTAAAGAGCAGAATTGTTTCAGTGAATATGTGTAGAAGACCAAAGTACGTGACTACAATGGAATGTATTGTGTTCATTTAATTAAACACATGGTCTAACATAGGGTCAATGGGATGCAATGGTCTCATTACATGCCAGTCTCAAAGCACACTTACTTGGATGTACTGTATACCATGCTGTAGAATTGTTTTCTGCGTTATTTTTCAAATCTGAGAGAAGTTGCACTGAGATTGTCAATAAACTATGCTGTTTATTAATTTTGTCCCTTTTATCTGCACTTTCATTCAACAGTATTTTTATACAGCTCTCTCCCAGCTTCTCTGAGAAATGTATAGTAAGAACAGTCACTCTATGGCCATTTTGGCTGCTTCTTCATGTCCATGGCAAATGTAAGCATGCATCACAAACCTGTTACATGCACGTTGATATACAAGTGCTATGATGAATGTGTAATGCATTAGATAGGTAAGACTTTTTTTTCCCGTATAGCTTTGGGTTCTTTGACAACTCATAGATAACTTCATGATAAAGGCTCATAAAACAAATATTCCATAATTTCAAAATTTTTAAAATAGGTCTCCTTTTCTACAAATATATCACATAAATCTGATGGTCTATAAGTGAGCTGTGGCGTGGGTGCTGGAGAGCCCGACGGGCTCCACAGACCAGCCGCCACAGAGTCAGGGGCCGACCGCGTGGCCACTCAAGCCTCTGCCCAAGTGCGGGGGCGAAGGAGGCTGCGGTCGGCTTAGGTGCCCTCCGCACGGCGTAGGTGCGGAATGCGGCACCTGGTGGGTCGCCCGCTGCAGGTCCGCGAGGAAGCCAGGAAACGAATGCACGGGAGGCAGCAGTTGGTGGCAGCAGGGAAAGGGTTTATTTAGGGTAGGAGTGGGGAGCTGCAACTAACTGCCGAAAGGAAAACGAAGGGCAAAAGGGGGGTAAGGCAAAAGGGCAAAAGGAATCTCCTGGTGCGGGATGATACAGAACTTAAATAACTTTGCAAAAGGGGAGGAATATTAAACAATGAACAAATCAGAACACATTCCAAGATAATAGACATGGAACATAAACCAATGGGGTGCAAACATGGGAGGGGTGTCAGCCCACCTGCACCAATCATCCCCTGCCCAAGGTAGAAGTTTCTGGTCCTTAGGTGGGGACAGAGGATGACGGGCAGGTGGGTTTCCAAAGCAACAGGGGAGGGGAAACTGAGATAATGAGAAAAACAAGGAGGGGTCTAACTGATAGACATAACACTAGATACAAAAAGGTGGGAGTAACCAAGGGAACAAATGACTGACATAAAACGGCAGCATGGGGGGGAAAAGGGACCTGAGGCAAAAGTCTAGAACAATTATTAAAACCTTTAGTTATCTAACACAAACTTGTAAAAAACATATAAAACACACCGCAACAGTGAGCTAATTGAGGATGTCAGGACTGGAGGTGTGCTGGGCTGTAGTGATCATTCACTGATGGAGCCTGCAGTCCTGAGCATATACATCAGGTAAGGCCTAAAGTCTGGACTTTGGGGAAGCAGAATTCCAGGTCTTCAGGGAGATGCTCAGTGGGATTCCCTGGGAGACTGCCCTCAGGGAAAAGGGAGTGGAACAGTGCTAGCAGATCTGTAAGGAGATTTTGCATAGAGTGTAAGAGCTCACTCTCCAAGCACAAGAAATTGGGCAAGGGCAAGACACCAGCATGGCTGAGCAGGGACCTCTCTGTCAAAATAAAGGGGAAGAAGCAAATACATAGACAGCTGACCTGGGAATGCTATTTTGTAAATGTATTTTTCAGTTTTGTAGGGATGGGCTGAGGAAGGCCAAAGGCAAATCTGGAATTGAACCTAGCAAGATGTGCAAAGAATAACAGGAAGGGTTTTACAGGCATGTAAACCAGAAAAGAAAGGTTGAAGAAGGTGAATCCCCTCTGATAACACTGGCAAACAAGTAACAGCAGATAAGTAGAAGACTGGGGAATCCACCAAATCTTTATTTCAGTTTTCAATGACAACCTTTCTTCCCACACCTCTTAGGTCAATAGATAGCAGGATGATGACTGGGGCAGCAAATCCTCTCCCACTGTAACTAAAAGTTGAGTTCATAACCACTTGAGAAATATGAACTTACATAAGCCTCTGGGAGCTGGTGAAATGCATCCCAGAGTCCTGAGTGAATCAGCTGATATAGCTGCCAAGCCACTCTCTGTGATATTTGAAAAGTTATGGCAGCTGGCTGAAGTCCCAGGTAACTAGAAAAGGAAGATGTACTCTCTTTAAAAAGGATATAAATGGAACAGATCCTCCTAGAAGCTGGGAGCTAGAAACTCAGGAGTACAGGGAGATGATTTGAGACATCCAGTACAGCTTCACTAGGGGAAGTCCTGTCTGACCAAGTCAGTGGCCTTCTGTGATCAAGCAACTCCATCAGTGGGCAAGGGAAGAATTACAGATGTCATTTATCTGGACTCTGTAAATCTTTTGACACTCTCTCCTGCAACATCCTTTTCTCTAAAATGGAGAGAGCTCTAGTCAATGAGTGAACTGTTAGATGGATTAATAAGTGGTTGTACAGCCCCGTCCAGAGGATGGTGGTCAATGGCTCAGAGTCCTGATGGGCATCATTGACAGTGTCCCTCAGGGGTCTCTATTTAATATCTTCAATACATAGATGGAAGGACTGATTGTACCCTTAGCAAATTGGCAGCAACACCAGGCTGAATTGTGTGGTTGACACAGCTGAATGACAGGATATCCACAGGGACAAGGCTCACTTTCAAATACATTTATATTTAGTATACAATCCCCTTGGGCTTAAGAATTTCCAAAATTTAGCCTAATGTATCCTGGGCTGCATCCAGAGCCCCGTGGGCAGCAGGGCAGGGAGGGGATTCTGCCCCTCTGCTCTGCTCTGCTGAGACCCACCTGGAGCACTGCACCCAGAGCTGGGCTCCCAGCACAGGAGGGACAGGGACCTGCTGGAGCCAGCCCAGAAGAGGAACACGAAGATGAACGGAGAGATGGATCACCTTTCCTATGAGGAAAGGCTGAGAGAATTGGAATTGTTCAACTTGAAAAAAGGGTTAGGGGTGATCTAATTGTGGCCTTCCAGTACCTGAAGGGAACATACAAGAAATGTACAAGATATATGGAGAGGGACTTTATACAAGAGCACTTACTGTGAGCATGGTGAGGCACTGGAACAGGTTGCCAAGAGAAGCTGTGGATGGCCCATACTTGAAAGTGTTCAAGACCAGGCTGGATGGAGCTCTGAGCAACCTGGTGTGGTAGAAGCCCACAGGAGGAGGGGTGGAATAAGATTGCCTTCAAGTTCCCTTCCAATTCAAGCCATTCTATGATTCTATAATACATATCCGTGTTTCTGTCCCTGAGACCATTCCTAATCAAATTGCTGGCTAAAAAATTTGAAAAAATTTGCCATCGTACTCTCCTAATGCTCAGTGAGAGGCCCAGAGAAAAACTGTAGGTATGTCACACAAAACTCATTCTATCTAGATCCGCATTAATGTATCTTAACACGAAGAGCTGTGTACAGCCTGAACATTTCACTTGAAGTGGTTGCCTCTGTATTATTAAAGCCAGAAGTTCACATGTTTACTGTCACACTTCAAAGTGAAGTGTTTGGAGAAATCTGAAGGGATGCCCAAGAACAACTGGATGCAAGAGCACACACACAAGTCCTTTTATCTCTTTATTTAAGAGGACCCTGTGAGTGCTTATTGCCTTAACCCCTTTAATAGAAAACAAAGATGGAAATTGGTATATCTGATGTTTAACAAAAATAAGCTTCACTTTGATTCAAATAGGTTTCAGTGTATTAATTTTTCATTTTACTTAGTAGTAGCCCCAACGGGGAAAAAGGACACTGTTTTGCACATAATTAACCAGAATTTTATTTACAGCTCTATAAAAGTTATTGTTTTTGTCTGGTCTGTCAAGTAAAAATAATTGTTGTGTTCCAACAATCAGGATGCTTCCATATTATGAAGATGAGGAAATATTTTTGCAGTAATAAATAAGATTAAATGTAGTTTTCTTTCCAGGAAAGGAAATCAGTCTAGTTCCTTTTGGGTAAGTGTCCTCAAGTTTATCTCCGTCTGAGTGCTTCTCTGTAGGCAGCTAATGTTCAAAGTCTCTAGAGACTGAAAAATAGGTCTTTCTCTCACACTCCCACTCCTCGATTACAATTAAATATTATTCCTTATTATTTCTTACAGTATTCATTGAGCTAATCCTCAACAGATTTCTGTAGAAGTCAACTGGTGATTGACATGAAACCTACTGCAGGTTCAATTCAACCTCTTTCATCTTTAGGTTTCAAAATATCACCTAAAATAAATCTCAGACATCTTTTGAAAAATACTGTGAACATTTAAGGGCACAGAAACATTTGATTTTTCTCCTCTTGACAAAATAATGCTACCTAAAAGACAAAAAGACTCCACAACTCCAGGTGTCTTGATAATTTGAAACTGCTATTTTTATGCTACAACATGTCGTACATTTCAAGTTTCTGACAGTAACTCTGCCATTCTCAGCAATTCCAGCTCAGATCCTCCTTCCTATAACCTGGATGTGTAGATCAGAGCATACACAATTCACTGAATTTGTTGAAAATCAGTTTTAAAGATAATCTTCCAACCCAAAAATGCAGGCAGAAATTCTTTGGCTATGGCTAAATCTAATTTAGTATAACCCATTTGAAAACAGTTTCTAGCAAGCTCAGCTCCATGCTGATGCCTATGTCAGCAAGCATCTTTTATTTCTCATTCTCAGATTGGATCTGAAAGTCACAGCCAAAAGGGGAAATTTCCAATCCCTCTTGACTTCTATGCAAACTCATTTACAGGACTTCCCAATTGTATGGGGCAAAATTCCCCCTTTCTTTGAACAAAAAAAATAACACTATCTTCCTTAAACAGATGCAAATGTATTTTTAACTGCAGAAATTCAAATTTTATCACTTACAAAATATAGCAGCAATTTTTTTTATTTACCGCCCCATTAAAACAAAGAAATTTTTTTTATGATTGCAGGATAATGGGCAAGGGTCTTGAAGTCTTATAATGCTTTCAGGGTTCATTAGATTGTTAACAAACATTGTCTTCAGTGTCACAGAATCTCAGCTCTCTTCTGCACACGCCTCCAAAGCTGGAGCAGACAGGAGCAGACTGTCCAACTTCACATCACAAATTGTGATGACTGAATGACCTTTGCTTGATGCCTAACCCCCTATAGGCTATCAATTCAATTACTGAACTGCATCCTGTACTTGAGAACTTGCTATCTTCTACAATCTATTTCCTGCCAGTGCCATCTTTCACAAAGGAGTGGAAATCCCACATGTTTAGCCATATATCACCAGCCCCTGAACAGTTGTCATAGACCTCCAAAGTTACCATGCAGCTGTCTACTCCTGGCTTGCACTAGAAATACAGATGTCAGGACAGGGTTGCCACAATTCCCCAGGGAAATTCATCCCTTTTTGAGAAAAGATTTGAAGCTTGGGAAACCAATATAGTGGAGGAGTCTCTTAGATGGCCAGCAAGATGTCCATAAGTTTATATTAGGGACCTTCAATGGAAAACTTTCCACATGAATTCAGAATCTATTTTCATCTGCAACTCCATGACTTCACATTAGTCTAGCAAGTACAGATCTGGAGCTGCTGTCTGTTTCCAAAAGTTGCTTAACAAGTTTATTCCAAGAGGATCTAAAATTGTTTCTTTTCTAAGGTTATCTATCTCTATCTGGTTTCAAATGCATCATTCCTCTTTCTTCCACAATTGTGTTTGTTCCATGCAAAGGTTTCATAGTACCTCCCAAACTTGTTTCCCATTGCTCTGAAAGTGAGGAATTGACTTACACACACACACACACACACACACACACACACACACACACACATATACCTATAGTTAACCATTGTGATTTACTTTGGGAGAGCTCCTTTACAGCTTGGAAATTTTCAATGTGTTAGAAGAGTATTGATGATATCTAGTATGTTCTTTGGAGTACATGAGACAGAGCATATAGGGCTTGCAGCTGTAGCGTTAAAAAAGGTGTAAAGCTACAAACTTAAAGGATATGTGTGACTCATAGGCTATTTCAAACACCCTACTAAGTACACCCTGTACACTTGTGACATCAGTTGGTCTTACTTCATACCTGCTATTCCAAAAAAAATGAACTGACACATTTAAACAAAAGTCATGAAAGAGCAGAGCCAAAGCAGCAGAGTAGATGTGCTGCCTGCACATGGTCTCCTGCTTGGACAGATCTGAACATTTTCAGTGTCAGGCAATCTTAGATTTGTGACCAAAATGCATTCTCCTAACAAATCTGTCTGAGTTTGTCAACAGCCTTTAACAAGGAAATAAACAGCAACTATAAGCAATGCCGTTTCTTGACAATATATCCCTCACTAGGGACAACCCACAACAATGTTTCTCTATTAGTTTTCCACTATTCAGGATATTATGCAGACTAAGCAATTTGAAAAGGCCTGCCAATGACTGGTTCCAAATAAATGAAATACATACATCCACTTTAAGTCACAGGCCTGCCTTTCAAGCATTTCATTCCCACCTTCAATATGATAAGTTTTTTGTCTTCCTGTTTCCAAACTGCTAAAGTGGGTACATATAATAATTGAATTTCATCATATTTGCACACACAAATATTCCTTTTGGAAATATTTGATCAAATTCCTCTTTTGTACTCATATATGACACTGTATTGAATGCATAATTTAGTACTTATTTTCAGAACAAATAGCCTGGAAAAATTGCATGCACAATTGATAGTAATTTGAGTGTGCAACCTGAGGTTGGAACTTATTAACATATTCATTCTGCCTAAGATCTGTGTGCAAACTCCAACTATGCTGTCTCTTAACAAAAATTCTACCAAGCAGCAGAAACAGCATGAACATTATATCAGTGCATGGTACAACTGAGAATGAAAGAGAATGAAGGAATATAATATAGTGGAGTGCAGATAGGTATTTAAATTCACTATAAAACAAAGCCAAAAGCTTTTAAAAATATTTTATGGAAAATAGATTTTGTTACCATGATAAAAAGAAATTATTCCATCATTCTGCAAAACTTTTAGGGGGTCTGTCTGAAGTTTTCACAGCAGAAAAAACCTAGCCACAGTAGAATAAAACTTAATTTATAAGATTAACTCCTGTCATTTTATTTGCTTATTTAAGTAAATGAAGCTGTTGATTGGAGAACCACAGTACCTTTAGGCTTTCTGTCTCTAACAAAAATCTACTTTCCCCATGACCCATGGTGCAAATTTGGGTACCCTTTAATATTAAACTTTATTATATTTATCCAAATACTCTATAATTCTGCATCCTGACTGTTGGTGAAACAAGAGCTAAATCATCACCCAGAAAGAAAAATTATAATTGCTTTTTCTCTTTACAAGGAATCAGAACTGCAGAAATATAATAATGGACATCCTTATATAACATTGGCATACATGCACAGAATAAGAAAAGAAATCTGTCATACTAAAGAGAATTCCTTAGACAGCCACTTGTCTTGTGTGAGGGCAATGGCATCATACAATTTTCTTAATTACTATCTATGAAATAAAGAGAGCATGGCAACAGAACATACATATGCAAAAAAGAATATAGTAACATTTACGAAATGTTCTCTATATGCTGACACAAGTACATAGACAAAACCATAAAATCTTATACAAATAACTGACAAATCAAAGAAACTGCTAAAAGTATAAATTGACTATGAACCAAGGTTATGTTTTTAATAGTACAGTTTTGCAGAGTATGTCTTTCAGCATTGATGCATTACATAAGAGGATTTGACAAGGTTACAATTTGTGTTACTAATGGAAATTCTTTTCAAGAATTAACCTTTAGGCTAAAAAGAATGACAGATATTCAAATATTCCCAAATGAGTATTTGAATTGAAAATTTCTATTCATTTTTGCTCCCCAACAGAACTTCCATCCTGCATTGCAGTGTGTCATACACACAATTGAATTCTTAACAGCTGCCATTCAAGGGAGATGCAGAAGACCATTTGAAAGTAATATTTTGCTCTGTGTGACATCTCATTTTTTTCTTCTCAGAAATCATAATTTTTTTACACATCTAGTAGTCTTCCTAACAGGAAACCAGCTCTGCCTGTCATTTTGATTGGGGAGGAACCTTGTTTTCCAGGTCACTGGCTTGAATTCTGGAAACAAGATATTCATGAGGGACCTGCATGGGGAATTTACATCTCAGTGCAGAGTTTTCCTCTCCATTTGTCAACATACGAGGTCAGTGAGCTGCTCTCTTGTCAGGGGGAAGATAATGGCTGCTGCATTGCCTCCCACTTATTACACACTCAGTGCATCTGACCTTCATGTGAGACCCCCAAAGCATTCTGATTTTTGGCTTCCCTCATAACCTAACTCAAGCCCCTTTTCCCACAAACCTACAATCTGTGACTTTTGGTAACCCTCTTTTGTCTTCAATCATATCTAACACACGAGTCCTATTGCTGCACGTTCCTTTATTTCACAAAACTATAGGATGCTTACATTTAGCATTATTTGGGTGAAGAGACAGAGTGTTACTATGGTAAAAACAGTAATATGCTCTTATTATTTGCTAACACTAACTACTTTCTTTTAACATTATTTTATTACATCATTACATTATTGGTACCTCCATCTATTTTTCTCAACTCTTTAGCATTTAAAAAAAGATACTAGCACATGCTTTTATTCTGAGTCCCTGAATTTAGGAAAAAAACTGAAACCACCAAAACTACCTGTGTACTGGTTAATATAAATCTGTCACCCTCATACATACTGTCATGCTATCATGTATTAAGTTCTTCTCATGTTAAATATACAGCAAAGTCAATGACTTGAAATGTGAATACTGAACTTTGATTTTACTAAGGCCAGATTTAAACATATCTAAGTTTAAAAAATGAAAGGCTGACCGCAAGACTGCCATTTTACATTGCTTTGCTTTGCTTTGCAGGCCCTTAATTCATTAATATTTTCAGCATATTATGTGAGCTGCCACATTATCCATACAATGACAATGACCAATGCCATGAAAATGTCATCTTATGGTGCCACAAATGTACCTTTAAGATTTAAGTATCTCTACCACATGAAAAAGGCATAACGAGAAGCTGGCTTGTGCACACATGTAAATGAATTAGTGAGGAGGTTGTTCTGGAGTAAATAAGCTTTCCTATACTGAGACTTGAGGGATTTTATTAAAAACAAACTATTTTTCTTGTTTCCAAAATTTTATTTAAAAATTCAGACTTGATTGTGTCATTGTCCTAGTCAATATTGTTTCTCACTACATACGACATCTCTGTCATTCAGTGAAAAGTGTTATGGTTAAGCAATTCATTTCATGCCAGTGTTCTGCTCCAGCACTCCATCAAAAGCTCCACACATTCTTAGCATGAATGACTCTCCAATTAGTCTGTCTTCAGAGTAAATAGTTCCATGTACTGGAGAAAAAGATTTTAAATTGTGTATAAGAAGCAGCTGAGGAAATGAAGGTGAATAGTCAAGTGTGGGGACAGCTGACTTATGCACATAACTTTTCCACTAATTTTTGATTTTATAATGAAAATATTCAGAGACCTGAGCACCAAATTTAAATCAATTAATGCATAAATAACTACTGTTATTCTTGCTATTAAGATTTTATAATTCTTCTACTAATTTTAAGAGCTCAATCTGTTCTCCACAGCTACCTATTGGGAAATTGCCTTTTAGTAACTGTCACACTAAATGTTATCTAAGCCAGAAAACTGAGCCAGAAAGGTCACTGCTCTGTGATGTTGTTAGGATGCTTCAATAAGGGTCTCTAGAACAAAACCTTTGCAGAAAACAACAAAAAACCAGTTATATCCTAAAAAGCAAGAAAAGACACTTAGTTCAGGTTCAAAATCCTACAACCTGCTTTCCAATCTTATTTGTCTCATCTAGTCTGGGACAAGAGTTAAGTACAAAGATTCAATATAGCGCTGGCACCAGGAAAATTTGGGAAATATAGAATGAAAAAATATAGTATACAATCCCAATTATGATTCATGGTTGAGTTCAAAAATCTAAACCCACATCACTGTGGATGAAAAAAACCTAGTCATAGTAAAATTGGTTTATATTTCTTAGATTTACTATCAGTTGTTCAATTCACAGTAATGTTTTTGAATTTGAATGCTTTTTAAACTTAGTGACAGGAGCCTGAATAGCGCATGCTGTTTACATTTTCAAAGAATGCATGAGTATCCAATACAAGAGACAAATTTCACTGAAGAGAAATAGGTTTATCTGGAAAAAAAATTACTAAACACTACATTAACATTTCAACAAAAAATAGAATGCAACTTTGTAAGTCAGTATAAAAACAAGGTTGCTGTTTTGCATTTGAGAATATCAGTTCACTGCTTTATTTTCTTGCAATTATTTGAAAATAATCTGGATAACTTTACAATCAAGGTATTTCCTCTTGGCTCCCTGGTATACACCAGGCTGCCTGAGGAGATGATAGACATCCTAAGGTGTCCACAGCATAATCAGTCTGAAGAGCCTCCAGTATTAAAATTCTAACTAATGATAATCAAAAAGAAACAAAAACAATAACAAGGTTGTGTAAAAAAGCCAGCAGATAAAAGGGCTACATCTGATTTAATGGAACAGGTAGATGATTTGTCTATCTGCTGCTAATATGTATCACCAAGGTATTTGTCTTTTACATGAGACAAAGAGATTTCCCAGCTGTTCCCACTGCAGAATTGACTGAACTGAACTCAGAGAAGACACTTGTTATTATTCAGTAAAAACTGTTCATACAGATGTAGAAGTAATCACACAGGATAGCATTTTGCTCATCCTTAAGATAGTTAGAAGATATATATGTACTTTATAGTAATTGGGAGAGATGAAACATGCACATGCTGCAGTGGACATGCAAGGTCACAGACCAGAGAGGCTTTAAGAACTGGTCAAAAAACAGTTTTGGGAATATGATCCAGTTGAAGACTCTTGCTGTGGAGACACTCCTCACCATCTGGTACACAACCAGCCATCCTTTCTGTCTTAGAGATTTCATTCCCCATGCAAACATTTCCCTATGCCAACATAAGAATATTTTTAAGCACTGTCTGGATCTCTGTGGAACAGCAGATTTGACCAAATACCGACAATAATCCTGCTTCAAAGTGAAAATTTTTTTAATAACCTAAATCTATAAAAACTAGCATCAGATAGGCAACAAGACAAGAAGCTGTAACAGATTTCTGGTGATATGAATTGCAAGTCCTGCATTTCAATAAAATATCACCCTGGTGGAAGGGAAAAAACAGACAAGAGATGTCCTTTTTTTAATCTCACAGTTTTATCTCAACCCCTGTCTTTAACACAAACACCTTAACACCTGCAAACTTCAGACCTAGCTTGCAGAGCATCACTTTTACAGTACAACTTTCTGAAAGTGCTTTTCACACTAGAGAAGGGTTCAAACAATCCTCTAAAGTTTTTAAAATTTCAAATTGAAATTAGATTCTCCTCTTAGAAGTGATAAGAGGCTCACTATTCCCCTGTCGTCTGGCTGACCATACTATGCCCAATGAATTTCTGAAGGTACATTAAGTCTGTATAATTGGAGTTGGCATAGAATGTATGTTCTTCATTTCCTATTGTTTATCTCAATCTTTTGGGATTGTAAAAAGCACCGAAGTCACATACAAATCTCTTATGCCCCAGACATAAATGCACATCCTTTATAAAAGCCTCCTCTGTACCATAACTTGATAGGTCATTAGACAGTGATCCAGATCCACATGAAAGCCACCTTTATGCTTCCACATTACTTAGGAGGAAGACACCAATGCCATTGTCACTTGGAAAGAAAAGAGCTCCCGGAAAACAAATTGTGTGAACCTCTGAAGTTTACCTCAACGTCTTGTGGGCTTTATTCAATTCTGTTTCTTATTACAGAAATCTTCAATATCTGTTTTTTATTTCTTATTATTCTCCAAAGCACAGTTATATCACCATCAAGACAAAACTTGTCTCAAAAAAGCACAAGTTCCTTTGTCTTTGGATGTCCTAAAAAAAAGCTGAGAATGGTTACCACTATGCCTTCCATGGTACGCCAAAACTGGACTAAACCCCCCAAACCAAAGATTTCTGTCATATGAAATGTTTTCCCTCATGCTTTTTGATATTACAAGATCCATAATAACATGCAGAATAAGTACTGATGGTAAATACAATGCATGTGAAAAATACAATGCACACATAAAGTACAGTGCTTATTATTTACTTATTATTTGCAATAAATCTTCTGTGGCAGAACAGTTGTGCACATAAGAGCTTCAGAGCTTGATCTGCCACTACAGAAGTTTGTTCCTATAATGAATAAGTACATTGGAGTTTAAAAATCATTTGTCAGTTAGAACACAAAAAGCAGAAACATTAGTCAAAACCACTGAGGAATTAAACAGAGGAAGTCTGCACAATACACATAACCATACATTATTGATAGCTAATAAATTATTCCACTTTGGAGAAAGTAGAAAAAATGGACTGAAATAGAATGAGTTAATACTATGCATATGATAATAATTTTTTGATAATTTTTTTCCATTTCATCATGTGATACAATAAGTATAGAGTGTTGCATTGCTAAACTGGATTTTTTTTTTTTTCAGGAATCACTTAAGTGATTACAGTGAAAAAAAAAGGATGCTGTTGTAAAAACAAGTAATTTTTTCTTATTTTCTTTATTCCAGAAACAAGGAGGAACTTCTCTATACCATTCTCATGTGGCTTTTAGAGCTCTGAAGACAACTCCACATATTAATGGTTTGATATTTATAAGATTATTCTACTGAAGGATCAGCAAGATAAATAGAAAATGAAATGCAAATATCTGCTCCAGCAAAACCCTAAGTCTCCCAAGCATCTTATAGCTTTATGCATTAATGCATTTTTAATACACCTCCTTTCTTTTGTGATTAGACTTGTCAGAACTGGAGCTCCAAGATCACTAACAATTCAGTAGGCCTACGAGAGTTTTCCAGAACCAGTTGTCCATGTGTGTAAAAGTAAAATGTAGAGAAAAGCCACTACATTATTGTGGTATTTGTTATTGAAATTTATGTTTTTTATATTTCATTATCCTATGGAGCACTGCAGTTTTCTAAAGAACTACTTATGTATATCTGTCATCTGCTTTTCCTCTTCCTAAGCACGCTGAACTAAGTGAACAACAGCAGAGAGGGTGCCCACTGTTTCATAATTCACCTGCAGCCATGCAGGAATGGAGACCTTTCTGTTGTTCAGGTAACACAACAAGTAGGGATTTACTTGTTGTAAAAGCTCCTTCATTTAGAATTTACTTGTTGTACAGAGCTCTTATTCCTGGGTGACAATCACTGATTGTCCAAACTGGCAACTTGTAGCTATGACAAATGACCTTCAAGAACATTTTCCCTTTTCCCATTCTTACCCATTCAGATATTATTTAACATGACAATAGGACATCTTCATGTTTTTTTAGCACATAGCTTGTTGCCCTTAAAACAAAAATATGCCATTGCCACACCAATGAACTTACTTCTATAAAGTAAGTAAAAGCAATGGTGCTCACATTACCATAGTTCTCCTTGCATATAAGGAATTGCGTCTCCAAAAAAGATAACAATAACATGATATTTATTCCTAAAGAAAGTTGCTGTTGAAGCATATACAGAATCACTTTTAGAAGGTAAATCTTTAAGAATTTGATTTTTTTTTCCCTTTTACATTGGTATTAATCCCTCGAGCAGAGAGAAAAAGTTGTTGTTTTATGACAAGCTGTACGCTTCTCAGACATTTAGATGGAATTCAGACTCACAGAAAATGGATGATACTATTTGCATCTCTTGTTTTGCTACTAGGAGGTGTATAAAAATCAGAATAATTTTTTAGTATTTTATGAAGAGTGTAACTCATATTTCTACTGCATTGGGCTGGAAAAGGGCTACTGAGGAGGGAAAAAGCAGATGAAAATCTTCACAGAATAGTAAGGTTGAATTTCAAAAATCTCAAGAATGTCCACCATTCCAACGAGAGTCAATTAAAAAAATCAGAAAAGAAAATTCATTAACTGGTATCCTAATTATGAAAAAAAAAAAAACAAGCTCTTGATGCTTACAGGACACCAATATTGGGCTATCTATCCTGAAGAAGGGATCTGAAACATTTCCATTTTACTCAAAACAAAATTTACCACAAATCAGAAGAAAAAGACTCTCAGAAGGTAATGGGTTATTTTGCTTCAGCTTCTCAAACTACAATCCAAATTATTCCACTTATTTTTATGAGTTTAGGTGAGATATTATAGCTTCACAATACCTTTGCTGTAGTAAAAATGCAGAGTTTCTCTATGTACATTTTAGGTAACAGGCTAATTCTAAAACAGCACAAACCGCAGAAGTGAAAATAGATATGATGAAATTATTAATATGTGTTTAATATTAATACATGGAAAGAGAAAAGCCTGTAGTTACTTGTCGAAGAAGAAAGCTAAGAAATTAGTTCTTAAATACACCTATATCTTTTTTGCTCTCCTTTTGCATTTTCTTTTGTGTACCGCAGATATTCTTTGTACACTAGGTGCTCATGTAAATTAAAAAAAAATAAAAGAGAAATATTTGCAGATACAAATCAATATATATTTTCAAAGTTTACGGGAATATACCATAGAGTACGCCTAGCAAAGAGGCAATTAAATCTGTCCTAGCAGCCCTTATCATAGAGTCATAGAATCTTCTGAGTTGAAAGGGACCCACAAGGCTCACAGAGTCCAACCCCCAGCCCTGCACAGCACCATCCCCAGGAGTCACACCCTGTGCCTGAGAGCATTGTCCAAAAGCTACTTGAGCTCTGTCAGGCTGGTGCTGTGACCACTGCCCTGGGGAGCCTGTTCCAGTGCCCAAACACCCTCTGAGGGAAGAACTTATCCAGCCTAAACCTCCCTTGGCACAACTTCAGGCCATTCCTCAGATCCTGTCACTGGGCATTCAGAGAAGAGATCAATGCCTGTCCCT
The DNA here is from genome assembly GCA_013398715.1 of Nesospiza acunhae. Taxonomy (NCBI): domain Eukaryota; kingdom Metazoa; phylum Chordata; class Aves; order Passeriformes; family Thraupidae; genus Nesospiza; species Nesospiza acunhae. The sequence goes on along the minus strand of VZSU01000448.1, from coordinate 549,394 downwards.
CCTCTTCCCCTCACAAGAAGTTGTAACTGCAGTGAGGTCTGCCCTCAGTCTCCTCCAGGCTGAACAGACCAAGTGATCTCAGCTCCTCCTCCGATTGTTTCCCCTCAAGGCCCTTCACCTTCTTTGTTGCCCTTCTTTGGATGCTCAGTATTACTTTAATGTTTTTTATATCTTGCATTGAATTTGATCCTACATCCTGTACAGTTCCGTATATTGCATATTTAGCCAAGTGTATAATATTTGTATTTTCCTACAAAGCAACAGTTCATGTTTTCTGAGTCAGAAAACATAAAAAACATAAATTTCAATAACGAAATGAAGAGTATAGATTTTTATAAGGTTTCAAATGGAAGGTAAAGTACTTATTCTAAAAAGTGTTCCAAGGTCTTGAGAAGTAAAACTGCATTATCATCAAGCAGCTGATATTTGTCTTCAATAAAGTTACATTTAGAAGCTCTTATCTATCTGAATTTCAGTCAAGCATTTGTTGCAATTCCATAAGAGAAATCATTAGCTAAGCAGAAGTAGAAGGAAATCTACTAGGGGGATCTATTAGGGGGACAGAGGGCTTTGCAGAGGGACTTGGAACGGTTGGATGGATTGGGAAGAAATCAGTGGGATGAAGTTCAATAAGTCCAAGTGCCGAGTCCTGCACTTTGGCCACAATAACCCCCTGCACTGTTATACGCTGGGGACAGTGTGGCTGGACAGTGCCCAGGTGGAAAGGGACCTGGGGGTGCTGGTTGACAGTCGGCTGAACATGAGCCAGCAGCGTGCCCAGGTGGCCAAGAAGGCCAATGGCATCCTGGCCAGTATCAGGAATAGTGTGGCCAGCAGGAGCAGGGAGGTCATTCTTCCCCTGTACTCAGCACTGGTGAGGCCACACCTTGAGTATTGCGTCCAATTCTGGGCCCCACAGTTGAGGAGGGACGTTGAGATGCTTGAGCGTATCCAAAGAAGAGCAACGAGGCTGGTGAGGGTCTTGGAACACAAGCCATATGAAGAATGACTGAGGGAGCTGGGGTTGTTCAGCCTGGAGTAAAGGAGACTCAGAGGTGACCTTATCAGTCTCTTCAGCTTCCTGAAGGGCGGCTGTGGTGAGTTGGGGGTCGGTCTCTTTCTCCGGGCAACAACAGACAGAACAAGAGGACACAGTCTCAAGCTGCGCCAAGGGAGATACAGGCTAGAATTAAGGAGGAAGTTTTTCACAGAGAGAGTGGTCAAATACTGGAATCATCTTCCCAGGGAGATGGTGGAGTCACTGTCCCTCGATGTGTTTAAAAAAAGACTGGATCTGGCACTTGGTGCCATGATCTAGTTGAGGTGTTAGAAGATGGGTTGGACCAACCTAGAAGTTCTGTGATTCTGTGATTCTGTGAAATCAGCAGAGAATGCTTTTGAACAAGGGATTTGGTGACAGTTGCACTGAAAGCAGAAATACAGAAGAGGAAATCTCTATAGAAACATGGGAAAATATTTTAATTAGCAGAAAAGCTTCTTAGGACTTGATGTGGCCTGATTTGAAATATTGGGGAAATTCTAGCCACTCAGACAATGAGGGAGAGGAGAAGGAAGAAGAAAAATTTAAAACAAACAAACAAACAAACAAAAACAAAACCAAAACCAAAAAAAAATAAAAACACAGAAAAAGTAAAGTAGAGGAGAAGCAAAGGATACTCTGCTCGAAGGCTCAAAGCAGAGAGAGATCGTAAAGTAATGTAGTTCAGTCTATCAGAATGATCATTGGGAAAGTCTTTGATTATCAGTAAGCTCCAGGCAGAATAAATTACTAAGCTAAAAGTGTAGTGCTCAAACATATTCAGGAATAGAAGATATAAATAAAACCAAACCTGAAGAAACAAGTGATTCCAAAAAAAATTAAGACAGAAAATTTGGCAAGAGCTTGTACTAGTATGAAATCACAGTGAAGTGACAAAAAGAGGTCAGTTCCAGTCTGAGATCCCATGCCACAAGAAGAAAAATATCATCTGAACTGTGGTAACAAAAGAGGTAATGATTTTAGATTTTTATGTTGACAAGTGTACTGAATGAGATTGAGATAGAATGAGAAATAGTTTCACATTTCTGACATTAAAGAGCAAGAAAGAGATAAAATATGCTACATGGCATTTCAATACTGACAGCATCTAGATGTCTATTGTTACAGTCAACCCGTAAGTCTGTATTTATAAGTCAACCCAGTGTCTTCAACTTCAAGCATAAATGAATACGGTTTTTGTGTTTGGGGGTTTTGCTGACAAAGATATAATAAGTAAGTTTGCCAGCGATACCATGCTGGGAGGAGCGTTTGACTCTCTCAAAGGCAGAGGCCCCACAGAGAGACTTGCGCATATCTGAGGGCTATGAAATCCCCAAGTGCATGAAGGTTGACATGGGAAAGTGGCAGATTCTCACCTGGGATGGGGCAACTCCGTGTACACAGAGATGTACATAGAGACTGGGGAACAAAAGACTAGACAGCAGTGCCATGGAAAGGGCCCTGGGGCTCTGGTCCATGGCAAGCTGAACATGAGCCAGCAGTGCCCTGGCAGCCAGGAGGGCCAAGCGTGTCCTGGGGGCATCAGGGACAGCATCACCAGCCAGGCAAGGGAGGGGATTGTCCTGCTCTGCTCTGCACTGGGGCAGCCTCACCTCCAGTGCTGGGGGCACTTCTGGGTGCCACAGTATCAGACATTAAACTACCAGAGTGAATACAAAGAAGGGCAGAAAAGAAGGTGAAGGGCCTTGAGGGGAAACCATAGGAGGAGCAGGTGAGGTCACTTGGTCTGTTCAGCCTGGAGGAGACTGAGGGGAGACCTCACTGCAGTTACAAGTTCCTTGTGAAGGGAAGAGGAGGGGCAGGCCCTGATCTCTGCTCTGTGTGACTGGTGACGGAAGCCAAGGGAATGATATGAAGCTGTGTCAGGGAGGGAGGGAGCTGGGTGAATGGGAATGGTCTGGGACAGGGGCTTGCTTGAATATCAGGAGAAGGTTCTTCCCCCAGAGGGTGGTTGGGCACTGGAACAGGCTCCCCGGGGAAGTGGGAGTGTCGCCAGCCTGACAGAGCTTGAGAAGTATTTGGATATTGCTCTAAGGGACATGGTATTATTCTTGGGGTGTCCTGTGAAGGACCCGGCATTGGTCTTGATGATCCTTGTGGGTCTCTTCCAACTCAGGATATTCTATGATTCTATGAAATCAGCCAGTCAACACTTTTACAGGAGGAGTAAATGTCTGTGCAACAAAACAAACCCAGAAAATTGGTGAATTTGAAAGTAGACATTGTTTCACATTTTTTGACCCAGCTTAATCTATTTTACAACTGAAAAATATTGGTTTTCCAATGTGCAAGGTATGCGTTCATAAAAATGAGTCCTGAAAGATTTATGCTAATGGTAACTGACATAGTTAAAGGAGAGTTGTTGATACTTTCTTGCCAACAATAATTAATACCAATTACAGAAAAATTACTAGGTCTTTTACCAAAGGGATTGTAGGAATTTTCATTTGTACTGGGACTAAGCTTCTTTGCTAGCTATTTTATCATTTTTATACCATCTTTACTCCTGCTGTGATAATTTAGAACTTGTTAGAGCTTTGTGATTTACAGCAGCCTTTTTTTCAATCATTTAGTTTCAAACGAAACTCCATACTTTTTTTTCTTGATATAGAATAATTATAAAAATAGTGATTTTGGAGAAAATGAAATTATAAAATGAGATTATTTACAGGTCATTTTATTTTAGATAACTGTAATAGTGATTAGTCTATATTAAGACTAAAATAGTTCTGACATTTCATTTTAAGAGAAAAAAATGTACAAAAGAAAGAAGAAACCTACTTTGAATCACAAAATTCTTCCACTTCTCAAATTATCACAGCGGGGTAAATATGTTCTTCCCCAAAGCTAGCAGGACACCCTAAGTCAATTTTCTACAGGGAGAGAAAAAAGCAGCATGTGCTCACACACACACATATTCTTAAAAGTGTAAGTTTGTGATGGTGAGAGACTTCATAACGCATTACTAGTCTCATGAGCCATTGAGTCCTGGGGATTGGTAAATGGACTCTGAAGCCCTCCACTACTAAATTCATGTTAGGAGAAGCTTTTGTTTCTCAGGACAACACATCTTACCATCCAATGACTGTGTGATCAACTGTGTGAAATGCATTGGTGGCCTCAGTTCAGACCCTAGTGGACAAGTAATTACTGCTGCTGTTGACCTGCAGGCTATTTTCACTCCGTTACACAGGTACAAACAAGTAACTCCAAGTGAATTGAACTAGTCTAAATGCAATTAGATTCTGGCTCTTTAGAGGGCTGTTGCAAGCCTGTATGCCAAGCTTCGTGCAGTTGTGACAACATAACCGCCTCCCACATTAAGCAAAGTCCAACGTAACCAAGGACGTCCAGAGTGTTATGCAGAATTTACATGGATTGCAATCTCACTGTAGAGATACATAGGACCATTTAGAAAAAGTCTTCAGTCTACAATATGTTATGAGAGTGATGGTGATTAGCATTAACTGTTAAGTGCACATTGTTAGGAAGAATATAGTACAATCTAAATTATATTGATAGTTCTGAATTCAGAATATTGAATATTGGCTCTGAACTTTCACTGAGAAGAAACCAACATCTTAATTCAGGTATGAGATTAAAGATACCTTTAAAATAACAGGGAAAAACTGACATGAGATCTATTTTTGTCATATTTTTTGTGACTTGAATATGCTTGAATTTTGTCACTAGAATATGCGTGAATAAATGCTCATCCATATAAGTATAGTTTGAAACACTGCCCTCCAGAATAGATATGGATTTATGTAGGTTTTGAAATTATAACTTCAACATTTTCAGAAATCAAAATTAATTTCTTACCTATCAAAACATTAAATGTAATTAGGAAAAGCTAGTTATTTAATTTAATTGGGGCCAATCCAATGAATCACAAAAGATACAATGTAAAGCAAAAAATATAAATCAAGAAAGCTTCTCTTATCTTCCTAATTCCAGAGACCATTAGTATAAACAAAAACAGTTATTCATAAATAATCTGAATAGGAAGCTCTTGGCAGAAGGAATTTTCTAGTTAATGTGTTCATATTTGTCAAAAACTAATGAACAGTTTTCAGGGGAAGCCTGGAGATAAGAAACCAGTCCTGAGGCAGCAGTTGGGAACCTGAATTTAAATATTTGCTCTCTTTGATGAAATACACACACCTGAATCTATGCTCCCCATGCAAAATGAAAATAAATACCATTTTTTTCATTTATGAAACTCAGTTTCTTCCTTTCGGTACTTCTCTTTTTCCAGAAAACAGGTGAAAGAATCAGAACTTAGTCTCTCAAGGACAGGTAAGAACATGAATGGACACTGGTGTAATTCCCACATTCATATTCATTTTCTACTATTTTTTCTGCTATTTCTATTGGTAGTTAAAAAACTACCAATTCCAACATCATGTAAGGTTTTCGACTTGCCCATCCTGTGGGATGGAAACACTTTTCATTGCACAACATGTTCATGAGATGAGAAAGTGTGTTCTCCTTGCCTGCCGCAAAAGGTACACGGAGATTTGGCCACAGGTGGCACAAGCTGCTGCACCAAGGCATGCATGGAGGTGAATGTGCTAAAAAGCAGTGAGTGCCTTCAGTGTCTTTGTTAATAGAGGCTTAAATCTCCAGCTTGACATTATTTGAATGTAGTTCTCTGTGGTTTAATTACTGCCATTATTATTACAGATACAGTAGTAATTATCTTTTCTTAATGTCTCATTATGTTTTGATCAATTCACATAAAAGTTTACTGTAAATATATGGTTAGGTAACATTAAAGAAAACATGTAATTATGGAATATATTATCAAATACCTTTTAAACAGTTGTATATTTTCCAACAATTAAATGCTTTTTAAAAATAATTAGTTATTTTTTAATAGGCAATATTCAGCTTTTGAAGCAATGAATATATAAAGCTTTATTTGTTGACCTCAAATTACTTTACTCTAGTTATATTGATAACATCTAGGTTTCTCAAAAACCTGCTGGCACAGAATCTTTTCAGCTTTATTAATGATTCAGATGGCAGTTTCTGAAGAGACAAGTTCCCACAGAGAAGGAGCACTTGATTAATGACCTGGAAACACTTTTCCTTTTCAGCTGATTAAATAAAATTGACTGGATTTTTACATTTTTATAATAAAATGACCCGCAGGGCTGAGATGACACAGTGAAAGCAGCATGTTCACTCTTCAACAGATTTTTATTTTGTCACTTGTAAAAATGAAAGGGCTAACCACCCAAGCAGAAAAATGCACTTTATCACTGTCCACTGCCGACATGCTGACAATTGCTGCATACAAATACAAAAACATGGAGGAAACTAGGCTGTGTTTACACTCAGCCTGATTTTGTCTAATGATGACAAAAGGTCTATGACTTCTTGGGGTTGGAGTGATACTATTTAATTATTATGCAAAATAGATTTATAACAACACTACTGGCAATCATAAAACATTTTATAATATGGTCACTTAGAAGTGATATCAAATATCTTTCCAGACATTTACATATAACAAGATCTTTAGTTTTCTGAAGCAAGCTATTGTTAAACAAGAAAATCTAATGTAGTTGCCAGCTAAAATAATTGGAGAGATTGCACTAGCCATCACAGAAGCCAACCGAAATGTGACTTGCAACAATTAAAAATAAGAGGTGAAACACCTTGTCTCTAAGAACATGCTTGCACTCACAAGAACATATAAGTCTACTCTATGCCAAGCCATAGCAGTAGCTGCTGTGCCTAGTCTGGCTGAGTATGCATCAGCTTAAGACTGCCATTCATCTCTTCTGGGTTTTTTGCTTTGTTGTTTCTTTCTTTGACCCTGCCCTTTTCATACAAGCACCCAGCCTGATAAAACAATCAATAATTTCATTCTGAGTAAGCAATCAAAAGTGTTTTGTGCTCTCTTAAAAGCTGTTTGTTTGTCTTCCTTGTATTAAACTGTGTCAATATCACTAATCCCTTATGAGTTCAGTGGGCTGATATAAAAGATCTATATCTCATATGAAATCTTATATAAAATCTGTCCCCTTGAAAAGAGAGCTGCCTTATCATGACTACAGGGAACTGCCCATGGTTGACCCTAATAGTGTAATCAAGCCCAAATACTGGCTGAGAGTTTTAAATGGACTGAGGTAAATGCAGAGCAATAAAATGTGGAAATTGTTAAACACTGTCAGGCATCATATCCCTGAGCTTTGACACAGCAGCAGGCCTGGAGAAACATCTAAGGAAATGAAAAAAAATCCAGTCCGGATTTACCTAGGACTGCCAGTGTTATTGTACACATGCAGCTTGTGTGTAGCTTCTTTCTCAAATTTCATATTAAATGTAAAAATGTGTACTTAAAAATTATTTTTCCTAAAGAGGATCCACTGTATCACTCATCAGTCATCTGTTCAATACCTGAATATCAGAAGCTTACAGCCTTTGAACCTGCAAATGAGGGAATACACAGTTTTTAGAGTATGACTTTTCCATTTCCAAGTTGGACCTCTACTATAAGGTCTTAATTCACTGGTTAACTGTAGCACATAAACATGTGTGGTTTTAAAAATACTGATGTTTCTTTGCTTTCCACATGGGTGCTGTTGTAAGCTTAGACAAGGCAATTGGTAGAACCAGTGCACTCATAATACGGCTGTGAAGAGAAGCATAATTAAAATGATTTTTGACATCTATTCATTAAGACCTAGGACTTCTAACATATGTGTCACTTTTGCACAGAGACTATCTGCATATTTAAGACAATTATTCTAGTATTTTGTAAAATGGTGGCTTTACTATTTTGATTTTTAAATAGATAAAAGAATAGCCACTCTGGCAATATCTTGTCCTAGTTTGCTTCAACTACTCTGTTTCAACTAGAAAGTTAAGGGAGTCTAATGAAAGATAATGCACTACAGATATAGGTATAGGTGTGTGAGATTAAAGTAACTAAGCCATTTATAAGCAAAGTTTACTCAGTTTGAAATACAAAGATTGAGCAAGCCAGTTCTTGAAAGATCAAAAAGGTCATATTGTCTAAAAATTGCAAATGACATAAAGAAGGAGAAGCTGAAATGTTGGTTCTCTTAAGCCTGAAGAGATGGGCATTACACATGTTTAAACCATGTCAGAATGATAGAATTCTCATCTGCTAAACCCCTTCCCATCCATGCACACTGGCAATCATACTCATGAATAAAAGGAAGCAAAACCAGTGGGGACATAAGAACCATAAACATTCTTCAATTAACTTATTTTTAACTAAATTAAAACAATCATGGTAATACTGTGAAAAATAGTGCTCATATATCCTCAGTTTCCCACAAAATTACTCCCCACTATTCAGAGTGTGAGGGACCCTAAACAGGATAAACCAGACAAAATGTCAGGTTGGATGTAAAATGAAAAAAGAGGGAACCATCTATCTTGCCACGTGCTGCTGTTGCATCAACTCATATATTTCTACTCTTGGGCTTTGGTCTTGATAAACCAAAGGAAAGTCACTGCGGTGGGAGGAGAAAAATGAGCTTTAACTGAAGCTTTTGGTGAACATGGAGGAAGAAATATTTCTCTGGAAGCACAGACTTGCAGAAATAAGGGGTACTAGTTATGTGTTGTTTCTAACACCATACAAACCATGTCCTACCAGTGGAATATACTGGGAATTGTTCTTCCCCTGTAGGTGCATGGCAAGAGATCCCAACCATGGAAACTCAGTCTTTCAAGATCAAAATGTTGGGGCTGATATTTGCAAGTACAAACGGTGATCCTTTATTTCCCTTAGTAACCAAAGAGATAATTTTTAATTTAATCAGATGGGGGAAAACAAGGCTTTGCACTTGGCATGAATAATCACTTTCATAAGAGCAGACATGGAACAACTGGCTGGATGTCAGATCTGCATAAAAGGATTTAATGGTTAATGTGAGTAAACATTTTCATGGCATTGCTCTAAGGCCAGACCTTTCTGTGATAAATAGGATTTGTGTGACCTTCACTGTCCCTTTCAACTCAAGCCATTCAATGTGGCCTTTAACAAAAGGACTGTATTTTGGGATTCAGATTTGCCAGGTCAGGAGAAATATGCTCATATGGAAAAAATCTAGAGAATGGCAGCATGAATGCTCATAGTGTAATGGTCTTGGAAGGGAATGGTCTTAGATGCATTCTGTACAGATGCATCTAAGATTTTGAGAAAATCAGAAAATATAAACAATAAGAATATTATTAATTTTGATTCTCTATTTTTCATCTATGAAGGTTTCCTTCTTGCTTTTCTACTCACCCTTAGTCTTAAAAACACCTAACAGAAATTTTTTTGAGGCATTCTAACATTGCATAGACCTATATTAATCTACAGTTAATCTTTGGAAACCACAGAAAACTTGGTAATCCAGTTGTCATTTACAATAAATATTCAATGCAGAGATAATTTCTGGTAATTGTCATCAGCATTTGTGCCAAAACTCCACTCATTCAATGAATACTAATTTAGTCTGTCTAAATTGTCAAGTAATATTTAGGCTGGAACACTTAAAAGAGCAATTGAATACATAATTTCAATTGATTTCACATTGCCATTTCACTTTCATCTTTCAAGAGCACATGCATCTTTAAAACAGATAAGAATGAATACAATGAAATTTGTTGTCTTATTAAAACCTCAAGATTTCTTTCCAGTAAATTATTCTATAAAGAATGATAAATACAAAACACTTCAGAAAGCTTTACTGATTTTTTCTTTTTTTTTAATTAATTGAAAACTTTTAAATGGAAAGGATAATACTTGTTTGAGAATGTAGAACGTTCACAAAACAGAAATCCTATAGAGTAACCAAAAGGGAAGAAGTAAATCCTTTCCAGCCTCAGTTTTTTATTCAAGTTTTGGGTTGAGATCTGTTTTGTCATCCATATTTCAGGTTTTAATATTTGACCTATCAATATTTGGGGAGCAATAGAAGATATAATGACCAACAAGTTTAGTCTTCCAACACAACATTAAACATCAGAAGCATTAAACCTGTTTTATAAGTTCTGTACAGACTTCATCCTGTGACTAGGACCACCGTTCCTAGTGTTCACCCGCCAAAAGAGAAAAGAAAAACCATGCAGATTTTCCCAATCAAGTTCACTACTGGTTACTCCTGGCTGCCTTGTGTAATTACCACAGCCTAAATCATGATTGAATTGGACACAAAGAATTGTCAGGCCTGGCGTACTGGGTCTGGTCAGCTTATTCAGAATATGATCAGGATATCAGATTTAATTTTGTGTATTGACCACTATACATATATTTGACCAAATATTTTGAGAAAAAAAAGCCCTGGCCAATGTCAGAGGAAATTTTTTATTTCACAATACAATCAAAATACATTCCATGGATGGAATAGAAACATTTTCTTTTAAGATCCCACATTTTTCATATCTGGACTTAAAAGAATGCAGGACTAAGGCAAAAGATTGCTCCCTGAGTATTTCATATCTCTTTCCTAATTGTTAACCCTTTCCCCAGGCACTATGCAGAAAGCTTAGATAATTCATCAAGAATCAAGAGATTTCACTACAAATCAGAAGTCTTAGTTAAGTGAAATGTCTAGCTGTTCCATGATGCTTGATTTATTGTAACACTGGAATGAAAAGAGAAGTCAAAATAAAATGCAAGAAAAACTAAGCAAGTATTCTTTAATCTGTGCTTTTAAGGAAACTTGCAAAAGGCAACTGCCTTCAAAGATTCAGATACCTTCAAACACAAGAAATATATTCCTCTATTCTGCAAACTCAGTGTTTTAGCAGGCTGCAATTGATTTAAAACTGTCTAATTCCATATTTGAGTATTCATGCAGAAGTTTATGACATTAAAAAATATTTTTTTTGTCTTCATAGCAGAACCCCAGGTCTGAAAACCCAGTATGAAAACAGTTTATGACCTCAATCAGGACAGAGTAGGTGGCAAGGACAGTAGAGGATGGCATTGTAAGGGCCACTGTAATGTTCATTTATTATATTATGAACAAAGATATTCCTAATTTCAAATTAAGTTTCATCCTTTTTACTCTCTTATGAAGAGAAGCTCTCTGTGACACCCTTCACCTTTAGTTCTGTATTCCAAAGTGTATTCTAACTTGGGACATCTGTTTTTTTAAGCAAAACAATTAGTACAATTTCAAGGACTGTAAATAACTAGTTCAAACCTCAAACATAAAAACATCTCAAGAGATCATTTTGCATATTTTGAAATAAATTCTTGCCTCTGAACAACATTTCAGCTATGGAATTGTATAAACCAGGACTATGTAAGTCTAGGAATGCATTGGTAGCTCTGCTCTACAGTAACATAAATGACTCCTTTGTGGATTGAGCTTTCCATACTAGCAAGCAGTAAAACATACAGCGCCTACAATTCGTCTGTTCCTAAAGGTTTTAATATTTTTTCAATTATCATTATCTGAGATGACTTCCACCAATAAGAAATACATATTTTATCAGGTTAAGTTTTTCAGTTTTCAGTTTCTCTTCAACAAAAGCTTGCAGTGCAGTTATTCCATTGTGCCTCAGTGTTTTTCCTGCAAGTTTAACAGAGATATTCTAAACATTTGACAATGACCAGCCACAACTGTCTTGATCTATCATACGAAACAGACTGGACAAAATAATCCTGTCTTCCCAAGAGCCTTCTAACAATGGGGTGTCCTCTGTCCTATGGCTTTCTTAGAGGGGAAAGTTGCTGCCTTCCCATTTCCTTCCCTTCAGCCGGTCTCTAAGAGACCCTAACTACCTGTTTGAGGAGAACTCATATTGTTGATTTCTAACTTTCATTACCATGGACCTGTATGAAAATTCCCTTAAGTGGATCCCCTGCGGGAGAGAAAACTGTGTTAATTTTGCTGTGGATTTGCCTGTGAAAGCAATGTTAGGATGGGTAATGCCATACTTACTTTGCAGAAATAGAGTTTCTCTACCATGCTGTTTTTCAAGAACTGTCATGAATCAATGCATACATCATCCTTAAGAGCATCATCATGTGTAAGGCATCACCAAAGGAACATCTGAAGATTTTTATGCCTGATAGTTTAGTTCCCCCTTAGATTTCTTTGCTTCACAGAAAAGCCTAAAACATAATTTATTTTCTAAATAAATATAACTGTATTATGTCTAGCATAATTGAATCTTGCTTAAAGAAATTTCCAAGCTGTCACATTAGTATTGCTCACTAACATGTCAGTGTTAAACCTCTTAAAGTCCACTGTTCTGGACAAGGTAGTAGGAAAATATGAGAGGACTTTCCTAGAGAAGATTTCTTTTATAATAAACCTCAGCTTCTTCTTAAGAATCCTGGCTCTTTTTGAACTCCATTACTTGACTAGAGGAAAACCTCACCATTTTTCTCTGGAATTATATCAGTACATATCCTTAAAGTTTATGCAAATAAATTGACATCCACCCATCCTGATATACCAAAATGTCAATTTTCTAAGATGCTCAGTAGTTTTGCTGTGAAGAGAAAACATTAATAAATACTGCTCATTTTACAGAATAGGTAGAAACTAAGTACTTCTTTCTTTTTCACTCTTTAAACTGCCTGCATAATCCTGGCACTTCTAAAAATTCACATCAATTTTCTGTATATATTTATGATAATTTTATCCAGCAACTGACATAGAAATTTTCTGAGGTTTAGGCAATTAACAAAAAATAGTTATTGCTGTTAAAATGACAAAAAACTTGTACTGTCTTAATGCCATTTATTTAAACTTTTAAGACATTGGAACAATTTTATAGCATATTTGACTGAGAAGTTTATATGTTACACTATACTTTTTATTAGAGTTGTGAAAAGACCCATTTTATCTTGCTCATGAAACAAAAATAGTCAAGAAAATAAGATGAAGGGACCTTTGAAAATTAAAAACACACTTGATTTTATTTCCATATCTTTTATTCCTTTTCTTAAAATTACATATATTTTGTTTAAATGCCATTTAGAAATTGTACTTTCTGTGAGAAATTTTGCATCTTCACTTCAAAATGTAAAAACAAAGCAAAAAAAAAAAAAACCCTAAACCGAGAAAAAAAATTTGAGCTGCATGAATTGCATTCCATCCAGCAAAAAAGAATTCCAGATTTAGTGTAAAACCAGATTGGTTACCACAAGGATATGTTTTTTATTAATTTACCTGATCCCAAAACTGGTTCCATTCATACGGTAATATCCAGCTGTCAGCACTGTGTGTAAGGAGACTAGAACAAATTTTAATTGCTATGAGGTGCTTCCTCAACCAAAAATAAGGCATAGCTATGCACAGCCAGGCTCACATTTTAGCTTAACCATAGTTTGTATATGCACACAGGTAAGTCAGGAAGAAACATTCACATGTGACCAGTTAGATGCAAATTTTAAGTCTGCAGTGTTGAGGACACTGTCAATACTCGTGGCTCTGAAGGTGGGAATATGTCCTCACAGCGCCATTTGAAGATAGGCTTGGTCAACCAGGGACAAAAATGAATTTTTTCTCCCATGGATATTTGTAAAGCCACCTTGTGACATACAGACATATATGTGCAGACAGCCACAGTCACAACTGATTAACATTCCATATATTAATCTTTTAGACAGTTTCCCTATGCTCAAGTATTCTACAAAGAAACAATTGCAGACTTGTTTTTACCCTAAAGTGAAATAATATTAGACTGTCCTGAGACATTGATCAAAAGGAATGCAGATCATTGCTCTTTCAAAGGAAGTCTATCAGATCAAATTCAATGGACTGAGAAATTTTCAATGTCTAAATGATGTTTATAGTTTTGGTATTGTGTCTGTATTTAGTGATACAGCACATGTGGCTTCCTTTCTGCATGTCTCTGATATCTGTTGTTCAGCGGAACAAGTAGATGAAAAATCCTCTGATAGAGTTTATTTTCTTTTTTCCCTACTGTTTTGAACACTGAAGAAATATGACTTTAAATTTAATTTTAAATTATTTTATTTTTCTATGAAACAGTAAGAAAATGCTCCTAATGAGACATCAGCAGTTGGCTAGCACCCTGGCCTTCATTCTTACCAACCGCTTTCATGTGAAGAGAAGTATTTTGGGCATATATACACTGGGAAGGGCAACAGTTAAGGAGGTGCTATGCTTCCCATACCCATTAGTATTAATTTCTGCAGTATGTCCCTGTATGACATTGGTGGTGTAGGAGTACTTATTTTCCTTTTCTCCCTTCCTATTAATTCAGGTGAGAAGATAGGAAGTAGATTATTCGTTAATAGTAAAGTTATTTTTTTCTCTTGATTTTATATGTTTAGGCTATATAGAATCCTAAAATCACAATACAATTTTTGCTGGAAGGGACCTGTAAAGACCATCTAGTCCAACTCCCTTGCAAAAAGCAGGGACATTTTCAACTTGATCGGTTTGCTTAGGGCCCTGTTTAAGTTTTGAAATTTTACAGGATGGAACATCCATCACCTCTCTGGGCAATCTGTTCCAGTGTTTTGCCACACTCATCATAAAAACTTTCTTCCTAGTATCTACCTTCCTAGGTCTGAACCTATCACCTTTTGCATTAAAAATATGGGGTTTAAACTTATTTAATGTTTAAATTTTCATAAATTTAATAAATTTAAAAATATGAGGGACTACAAATACTTTAAGCTGGATATACACCTAATACATATCTTCCTTCCCTTTTTGTCATGTTTTCATGGACCCAAATGCACAGAAGGGAAGGAACATATTAGAATGGTTTTACTTGTACAGACTGATCTAGATGACATGTATTTTCAAGCATACAATTAAATTGATTTATGTTTAATCCATAGAAATATTTCTGAGCCCAGCTGAAGCCAATGAAGTACACATCAGGATATATGCAGGAGGCAAATCATACAAGTGGAACTACTGAGGATGTTTCTCTTGTGGAGTGTTCAGTCTTTACACAGTAGGTGCTCAATAATTTGACTGTCTGTCTCAGCAGTCCAAGGACATAAGTTTTGGCTTTGTAGCCATGCCTGGAGGCTAACACATTTCACCAGAGCAAGGGCATAAGGTTCAAGCACAGAAAGCTCTATCACAGACATAGTACCATATTCAGAAGCGGGAAATAGCAGAAGAGGGTGGAACTGATCATTTATCAAAATACCTATTTTTCTTTTCAGATTTCTTTTCCTCATGGTACTGAAGTCCCATCTAATACAGAGTAGTCTATGTTTGTGAATTATGCATAATGTTGTCTAATTATTTGTATAGAAATACATATTGCTGAGCATTGCAATATCTGGATCTCCAGAACTACTTCCATTAATCTTACATTGACTGTATATAAAAAAAGTCCTATCTGCTCTGACAAACACAGCTAAATTTGCTCTTATTCACTTATTCAATATCCAGTCCTCTTGACAAAGCAATACAGAGAAATAAAAATGGTGAAGCAGGAAGAAAGGAGTCTAGGCTTATATCAATATGTGATGTACTGAGAGAGAATAGAAAAGTATCACCTATAACTTACTATTTTCCTTCTCAGTCTTTGTTGACCACATTCAAGTTGCTTTAATATACATTAAACTTTCAAAGACTTAGTTTTGGCAGAAGACCCCTGATTCTGGCAGCATTACATGTAGGTGTCAGCTATGAGCTGTCCCAGCCCTCTGTGCAATACCTCAGACATTACTTGGCATCCATGAGAAAGTTATTTGTTTCAGGCAGCAATCTGGATTCTCACCTCTAAACAATTCTAGAATATTGCTTTTAAAGGATTCCAGCGATTGTTAAGAAGGGGTTTATGAAAATAAATAGCCCAAAACATTGTGTGCACAGTTTTTCTGTCAAGAAAAAGGACATTCTCCATAACTATTAATTGTTGTGGTCCATTTGTTAGCCTACTTCAGGGTGTTTCACCAGATTTTTGTCTTAGTCTTAAGGGAGAAAAAATCCACAGATAAAGATGTACCTGCCTTTTAAAATGTGCAGTTATCCATAGATATATGTATATAGAATTCAAACTCATTCACATTCACTCTACCCAGGATGCTTCCAGCAGTTTTCCTTACTATCTGTAGACAGTAAGTGCTTAAAACATATCCTGCTATTCTGAAAAAATAGGGATTTGAGAAATGAAGAAAAATTACTGCTATAAACCTGATTCATTAGTGTTGTTTAGACTTGAATAATAATAACTGTGCTCTGAATTTCTGGTATTGTGAAGGAAAAATTAATCCCGTTCATTCTAACCTTCCAGTTGAACTGTCATATAAGATTAAAATTTTCAGATAAATAACACAGAAGTGCAGACAAACTTCTGAAAAAGGATTTGGTAATTTAAAAATATCCTTTTTATATAAAATAAAAATGGTTCCCTACAAAACAATTTTCAAATATTTTGAAAATTTTCAGTCTCACTTTATAAACACATTTTAGGAATATCCATTTAGGTATTGAAGAAAAATAAGTCATGCTGGCTTATTTTATTTATAAGTCATCTATTGCTGGCTGCTTTGGGCCACTCACTAGTGGATAGCCAGTGTCATTTTATATGAGAAAAATGTTAATCTGTGCACACACAAGGCATGACTCTTCCTGGCTACCTGCAGTAGATTTTTTATGTAGACAGGAAGTGTTTTATAATAGTGGAAAAACAAGAAATAATAATTCTAGCATTTTCATGTGAAGTAGATGATGGTAGTTATAGAACAGAAATGTACTTGCTAGTAAAGTAAAAAATATCTTTAATGAGAATCATATATAAAAACATTGTTCAAATTTAGATAAAATAGGGTGACAGAAAAGTTCCGAAGAACTTATGAAATAAACAGCTGATTTGGGGATTT
Source organism: Nesospiza acunhae (assembly GCA_013398715.1). Taxonomy (NCBI): domain Eukaryota; kingdom Metazoa; phylum Chordata; class Aves; order Passeriformes; family Thraupidae; genus Nesospiza; species Nesospiza acunhae. The sequence goes on along the minus strand of VZSU01000448.1, from coordinate 532,517 downwards.
ATAACTGCCTCAAATCTGGTGAAAGATTTCATTTTAAATGGAAGTTTTCTGAAGCTTTATTATTACAATTACCCAATTTTTTATTTTTGGCTATAAGATTTTCCACATCATTCAGATATCTCAAAGCAAGCATTACAACAAAATTTCAAGCAGGCTCGTACAGAGAAAACATTGTTACATGTGTCAAGTCTTTTTTTTTGTTACCCTTTGAACTTTATAATATCCCAGAAAATAAGAAGGATGGATGTGTTTGCAATTTTAGGCTAAGTCATAATTCACAAATAGCTTGGGTCACAGCTGCTTGTATGTGCAAAGAGTTTCAGACATATTTCAACAGCTTCCACACACTGTGAGTCTCGGTTAGAGCAGGGCCTTTAAGGAGAAGAATATCTGTTAGACAAGTGATTCACCAGTCCTAGTAAACTATTTCCAAGGATTACAAAGAACATTCAGGAGAGACATCTAAGAAGTCAGGGACTTTTTCTACCAGTTGTGAAGCAAAACTACACATACCTGAGATGACAGCCACAGTCCTGTGGCTGTCTATGGAAACAATCATGTTATCAAATAAGATTCAGTATCAGTATCTTTTCATTGCTCTATGTGTCCTTTTAGTTTCTTATCCTGGAGGCAACTAAAGACAATGAATTCTCCACTGAGAATGAAGTTGAATTAAACAGCATCAAAAGAAGTTCAGGAAAAAATGTATATTTTTCTGAAGGCTACTTTTCAAAAGAAATTTTTTGTTTACATCCCTGAAAGGAACAATCCTTGTTTAACTCCAAGTGAAATAGGAGAAGTTTAACTCCTAATTAAATTGGAGAAGTTAAATAGGACAGTGTTTATAAAATGCATACCAACTGTACTGACACAAAGGTACACACACTTTTAACTTGATATTCAGGTAAGAGTTGGCATTAAAAAAAAAACCATGGATATAAAAGGCTGTTGTTCATTCCTAATCTAAACAATTATTCATTAGGATGCTGAGTGAAGCCCAGTTATGTGTCTATAAAGCATATAAAATGGAAAACTTTTTGAAAGTTTGCATTTTTGATTTACAGGATTTCTATGTTTTGAAGTTTTTTGAACTGAGCTTTGATCAAAAGTGAATGGAAGTATATTAAATATGTCTGTATATATTTATATATAAAAGCAGTAGTCTGAAGATTTCCATTTCAGTATCTTCAAAATCCTTTATAATCCTATATACCTCATTCTAGAAATCACTAAGTATATACATTAACCCTCAGGAAAGTAAATGCAAGTAAAATTTGCAAGGTAGTAATCACCTTAAAATAGTAGATGTGTCAGATATATCCAATCACTCTCAAATTTTTGGCTTGGTCCTTAAATTATCTGCACAATAACCTGATATGTGTTGCCTACAATATTCTTCTCTAAGGCACACTTCGCTGTGGGACATGTCACCAAAAGACTCTACATGACTGCATTTTATTTCCAAAATAATCTGAATAGATTGTTATCTCAAATAATGGCAATGACTGATGATGCTGAAGCATATTTAGAGTTATAGACCACTATGTTATTCTCATATAATATTTTCGTGTTCTTGAAATATTCTCAAGACCCCCACTAAAGTCACAAGGGTATTACTTACAGGCCAGATGAAAATTTGAATGCAGCATGCCAAACTATTTTTTATCAGCAGAATGGCTGCAGCTTCAAATAGAGGGAAATATGTTTTCTACCTCAAAGTATTTTAGTTTTCTAAGTGTGTGCACCACAGATTATTAAACTGACAGTTATTTATTCAAAATAAATAACTGTAAACAGGCACAAACAGAATTCTGAATTCTAAAATGAAATGTTGCTGTATCATATTACGTCAGTCCAAAAAGATAGTTCTACAAATGGCAATGATAGAGAAAGATAATTCTACAAAGAGCTGTCTCTGTTCTTAAAACTGTGGATTATGGCAAGAATAGAACAGAAGAATAAGGAGAATATTTTCAGACTGTAAATGTAGAAGCAGTTCTGATACATTTTTTCTTACAAGTGCAAGGATTTGAAATTCATAATTGTCAATTCACTGCCATCTCACAAAACAGAAAATTATTTTCTTGGCAAAATAATAGGCATGTTTTATACTTGCTATGTAATTTATCAACCACATGAGCAGTAAGCATTGTTATTGATTGTAATTGCAAATTCTCTATATAATAAATTTATGGCAATATAAAATTGGAAAGTACTGCAGAAGCTTATCTAGTTCACTCCTTAGATTCTGATATTCCTTTATCTCAGACCAGTATTATGCAGAATGCACAAATTTACATCTTTTCCTATAAAGAAGAGATGCCTGGAAGGCATCGACATTACAAATAATGTCTTGTTTTTCTCTTGTCCAAGCAAGAGGTTTGCAAGCATGCCTTATCTTGGCATGCTCAGGAAAGAGAAAAAAAAAACAAAAACAAAAACAAAAACAAAAAACAAAAACAAAAACAAAAAAAAAAAAAACCAACAAAAAAACCACCTGAGTCAAAAATATGTGGTTCAGCTCTGAGTCTGTTTTCTCCCTAAGAAAGAGTCAGTCTACCAGTGGAGACTGTTGATTGGTGTTGGTGGCTGTGAAAATAAATCTGTAACAGTGAGATGTTAAATTTTGAGGTAAGTCTTTGGAAAAATACTGTTCCAAGATTGCCTGCTGTAAATGGCCTGGGCATCATTCATTTTTTAGTAGTTGTATTCTTGAGAAATTTAGTTATTTCTTCTGGAAATTAGCTACCTATCTATTTTAGCCAAGGAATTCTACAGTTGCCACAAAGTTGGGTTTGAACTGCTTAAAGCTTTTGGAGAGTAGATCCTTCCCTTCTGCTTTCACTGTTGATCAGGTTTGCTTTTTTATTTTCCCCTGTTTTGAGAATGTCTACAATCACCAATTACCTTTTACTATGATTAAGAAAGAAAGAACAAAGTAAAAATTATTATTCTAGATGTAAAGACAATTTCTTACTTTTTTTATAGTTCCATTCTAAAGCAAAAAGAAGCCTCTATTATTTTTCTAGCTATGGTTTTAGAAAGAAAAGCTGATAGGAGTAACCAACCGCAATCACCAAATGAGTAACCAAACCCAGTTATAAACCCATGGGTCATTCTCCTGGCAAGTATACTTATCTTGTCTTTCTATTTCTTGAAAACATAAAAAAGAAAATGTTGGTAAAAAACTGATCAATTTAAAATCCACAGTTCAAAGCATAATCTTTCTATATTTTCAGATAATGCTGAAACAAATAAAATATATTTTTGGCATTAGATGACGAGGTTTGCTAAAAAATATTTTACAATAATTTTTAGTAGCTTAATTAAATATTCAATTTTTTTTCCTTCCATTTGGAATTTAAGCTTTTACTGGATCCATTAAAAAACAGTAGGTCAAAGGGCAAATTCTGAACTGGACTCTAATATTTTCCCTTTTTTCCCATTAATCACAAGCAGCTTAGGTAAATATAGATTGAAGGAATGACACCTTGAGATCCTTTTCAAACTTAATTATCCTTTCAAATGAAATACAATAGCTAAACTCCTAACGATTAAAAATATTTTCATGTCAGATGATCTCAAGAAAAATGAAAAAAAAGAGGAACTTTCATGCATTCCCTTTCATGAACCAACAATGCCAGGGATTTCAAAATATCTGTTAGTATGTTCCAGGATTACATTGGTGTTCAATAGTAAACTTAATAAAGGGAAGAAAGGACTGCATCACTCCCAGGACATTTTGATGCCAACTCAAGGAGAATAGAAAGGTATAGGAGTTTCTTAGAAGAAAATTTTCTTAAAATATGGTTAATTCAGAGCTTATTAAGGTGACGTTACGATGGACAGGATATGAAACATATTTCCTGGGAAACAGAAAGGAGAAAATAAACTTCAGTAGGTGTACTAAATTGTAACAGTAGCCAGGAAACAGATTTTCTGCCTTTCCCCTACTAAGCAGAGTGCATTGGCAGTGGAGAAATCAAAGACCGAGCATCATCACTGAAAAATCAGCAGACTTTGTTAATGTTGTCTCTTGAGGGCAATCATAATATGCATAGGATGGGGATGAGGGTAGGCACACTAACCAGTTTAAGTGCTTTTTTTGTGTTTTTCTGCTAGCAAGTTATTCTTTTTACTTTCAAAGGGGATTTGATTTTATTTTTTTAATGACAACAATGTTCTGAGTCAGTATTTGCTGTTCACAGAGAGAGCCCATGCAGGACACTTCACTATGAAGGATTCGTAGTAAAAGCAGTATTGTTTAGGTTTCAATTAAGAAGCCAATATTTTAGAGGCAGTTAAAATTCTTGTGGGATTTTGTTACCACAAAAGTACCTTTTCAAAATCTTTTTAGTATCTTTTCAAAACCTTCCTTTTTCATGTTCACACTTCAGAAGAATCATTTTAGTGGCATTTTGGATTTTTCTTAAGTACTTTTTTTTTATTTCTATCCATAGTTAAACACAGCAAACATGATTTCTTTTATTCATATCTAACTGAACTCATGATTCAATAATATTCATTTTGTGGAATTTTGGTCAAAACAATGCCACAGATTAATTCTTAATGAAATGTAACAGTCAGTTTTAAATTGCTACATTATACAAATGTACATAAGTAAGCACAAAATCTTCCTACAATTGAAAATATGCAATTTTTGCCTTAAAAAACCGGGCAAAGAAGAAAAGAATATTTGATATGGAAATGTTTAACACACACAGGCATACACTTGCATGCATAATTGTGAATACATGAAAGAATTCTGTGTAGGTGAAAAAAGTTGAAATGACTTGTCAAAGTTTTACTCAATGGTTTTAAGTTCAATGTCGACATTTGCCGTACTAAATCTCACTGTATATTACATTAACAGCTGCCCCATTTCAACTGGGATAGAGTTAATTTTCTTCTTAGCAGCCAGTGCACTGCTGTGCTTTGCATTCAGTGTGAGAATCGCACTGGTGGCACAGAGATGTTTGGGATGTTGCTCAGCAGTGCTCACCCTAAATCCAGGATGTTTCAGTGTCCTGTGCTCTGCACTGCTCAGGTGCCCCAGAGGCTGGGGGAGCATGGCCAGGAGAGCTGACCCGAGCTGGCCAAGGGGATGTTCCATACACAGACTGACATGGCCAGGATGGGAACTGGGGGGAGCTGGCTGGGAGGGGCAGGAGCTGCAGGGGGATGGGCTGGGCATTGGCCAGGCAGGTGCTGAGCACCCACGTCACTGTGCATCACTGCCTCCCTGGGGTTTTAGTCCTCTCTCTTTTTCTTCTCCAGCATCATCAGCATCATCATCATCATCATTATTAGTATACTTAATTTAACTTATAAAAATGTTCTTATCTCAACACATGAGTCTCAGACTTTTTTTCTGATTTCCTTGCCCATCCTAGCAGGAGGAGGTTTGTGGGAAGCGAACACACGGCTTCATGGTATCTAGTCACCAGTGGAGGATAAATCAGGGCTCAGCAGTCTCAACTTCTAATAAGGTCTTACCAAAATGCATCATTAATAAACTGTGAGAAGTTTACTAAGACAGTAATTTTTTTTCAGCATCCAAAAGAACATCAAATTTTTCAACTGACAATCCCAGTTTGTCCTCATGCGCTTTTTGGGTTGCAAGGCTGCTAGAATTTAAAATATTGGAATTTGAAAGATTTTTATAATTAAAGCTTCTGTCCCATAAGTAATTCTGATCCTTAAACATTCTGTTTCAGACTAATTGGGACTATCAGTTCAAAAACCTTTCATAGAAAAACAAATTTGTAATTTTAAAATTGAAAGTGAGTTTCAATCACCAAGCTGAAGGATAACATTGCAATCACAATACATGTGTATTCTTCCATTTCTGAAGATATTTTTTAATTAAGATCTGATCCAGGATCCTAATATTTCTTAAAACACAGATTCATTCTGAATCATGTGGAGAATTCCAATTCTGAATTCCAAGATAGAGTGTGGTTGTAAAGCTCCTATGATGGACTGCCTAAGCTCTAAGAGGAAACTTGGAGCATCTTCCTTAAGCTTTGGTCACAGAAGAGAATTGAAGCATAAGTGGAATATAACAAAATTGCCTAAAAATACAATTTTTTTTTCCGTTTTAAAAAGGATTAGTATATTTTACTTCAATTTTTTTTTAATATTGCAAAATTTCAACAAATGAAATAATTATTCAATCTTTTGCCTATTATGCATTGAGAGAACCCATTTTCTGCTAATAGCCACAGTATTTATGCTACTATATACCTGATATACAGCCAAAAAAGGGATCTTGTTTCTAACAATATTTGGATAGCTATCTATTTCCTACAAACTTACTGGTATCTAGGTTCTATCCCAGCAAAATTTCCATCAAGAGTCCACAGTGGAACATGATAAAACTCACAGAAAAGTACACTTTCCCATTTTGTTCCCCAGAAAAGCAAATTTTTTGAGTTCTCACGTTTGTTTTCTTCTCCTTCCTCTACATTATTATTGTTGTGACATCTGAATGCCATATGAACCATTTAGCAATGTTTTATTTTCATTCAGTGCTGCAATATCACTCCTAAAAGACCTATAAAGTGAAGAAACATAAAGTAATCTCACAGGCAGTTTCTAATATCTCACAAAAATAAAAACTTCACATTGATTATCACAATAAATTTGTCACAAAATCATGCTGCTAAATGGTGCCCACTGACTATAACCAAAATATTATTCAGTCTCTCATTTGAAGACATAGTGATGGATAAACAATATTTTCTACACACACACACACACACACACACACACACGTGCACAAAGAAACAATAAAGATTCATAAGATGACAGGTTAATTATTGGAAACTAGTTCTTAAAAATGCATGTTGTTGGAGCCCACCTATACCAGGCCGTATTCTAATTTAATAAAATGGTCTTGCCAATATTGTCTTTGTTGCTCCCAGAGTGCTGTGGTGCTGTGTGGGAACTGCAGAACATTGCTAGACCACCAGAAAACCCTTTGCAAGTTATTTTCTTCCAGGCTTTTCCAAAAGTGAAATTAGCTTTGTGTTGATGTTACAGGGAACAATGCTAGAAAACAATAAAACAGTTATCAGAAAGACGGCACTCAGACACTGCAGCTGTTTGTCAAACTTTGTAAACTGAATATTATGTAAAATGGAAAGTCAGACTTAACCTTAATTTCCAGCTAAATTTGAGGGCAAGGAGTAGAGATTTTTGATTAAAAAAGACTAACGAAACTTCTGACCTCAAAATTACAGAAATAAAATATATTTTTCATTATCTATTTTTTGATCCATTGTTCAAATATTTTATTAAAAAGGAAACAAACCAAGCAAATTTGAGTTACTGTCCATTGAAACCCATATTCTAACTACTAGAACTGACTGTCTTTTAGAAACATCTCTGTTTAGATACAAAAGTTGTTATAAACATGGTGATAATTTGCTTAAAATAGCTACAAGTTAATAACCTCTAATAATTATTTTTCTTACTATATATTTATTAATATTATTATTACATGGAGAAATTTGACAGTATATCATCAAACAGACTGGAATCAACAAAACTACCTGGGCAAGAGTCTTCAATATTCTTCCAGTAGCAGGCTAGAGCTGACTTGGGAGTAAGCAATGGAGAGTGGGGTAAAAAAGCAGAAGCATATATTTATGTCATCCATCATCTCGGCAGTCTGGGTGCTTCCAAGAGATCCTGGTAGACATTAAGTTTTCTTCTCCCTGAGGAAAATTGAAAAAGTTAACATTTGCTCTCTCACTTTTAATCCAGCTGTTGCACAGGATAAATACAGACACATGTAACATGGATTTTATTACTATAAAGTATCATATATCCAGGAATATATATATTTCTTAGTAGACTGTAAAATATTCTGGTTTTCAGACAGTGGCTTAAAATCCTAAATAATGCAAAAATACATAGTTTTAGACAACATAACACAACAGAGTTGCAATAGCCAGTATAATTCCCATATAATTTTGACTTCACATCTTGTATTTCTTGCAAACAAGCTAAATTCCATACTGATAAGAGCACAGTAAAACTTTATGCCTTTTATTTCAAGCCATACATCTACAATTGTACCAAGTGCTTGACTGGTACAAGCCAGCCAGCACAGCCTGTGCTTTTCTGTCTTAAACTGAATGACAGACTAATGTCTCCAGCCATGCAGCATTCATTAATGTACAGCTAAAGCCACCACACTGCAACCTAGAAACAATGCAATGCAAAAATGAGACCTCTGAAAGCCTGTGTAACCCAATGAGCACATCTACCAGGAGCTGTTAGTCAAATAAACAAGCAGCTCATTAGTTTCTTATTGCTGGTCCTAAATGCATGGAACTCTCTGAGAAAAAACAAGGCACAGTAGTCACAATCTGTCTGGGTCTGCTGAATCCAATCAAAAGGACTTGGAGAGTACATGTTGGTGCTGTGAGACTGAGGAATGCAAGTGGAGACACAGGGGCTGAGGAACCCTCCACAGTCTGTTTTGAACCCGCTAATGTGCTCCGCTCACTTAATGGCATCTTATAAAACACCTGGTCTCAAACACTCAAATATTGATTCAGTATATGGAAATCTGCTATTACACTACTGCTGTTTCTAGGAACAGCTTATATAAACAGAGCTGACATGATTGTGCCATATGGTTTTATTTCTGGAGTGCTTTGACTACATTTCTTAGGGGGAGGGGGTAATTGATTGGAGTGATTTATAGGTCCCCCTCACTTCCTTCAAGGTGGATGATGACTAAGCTGAATAAGCCACGAATTTTGGTGTCCAGGTTCATAAGGGCTGTAGGTTAATGGTTAACCTAGTGACAAATCTCTGCTGTGCATTCACGTGTGACTCCAGTGAGTGGGTGATAAGGGCTAAGTCCTCCATAGAGTACAAATGTGCAGGCTGAAAAGGAAGTGCGTTTTACGGGCTCTGTGTGCTTTTACCATGCCACATTTACCACACATTAGTGGAGTCAAACACGGGGAAATTAGGGGGTTTGAAGGGACAAATAAGTTGTTCTCCTTTCACAAATAGCAGTAACAGCTTGAGTATTGTACCTGGGTAAGAGTGAAGCTTCAGGCTCTGGGTTAGGTTTAAAATTCTGAGGAATTTAGTCAGCTTGAAAATGCTGTTTGTCCTGACATTCCTTCCTCACCAGCCTGACTCAGGTCCTGCTCTCTCAGGTTGTCTCAAAAAACTGCCATATTCCTGCCACAAGTCTTTTATGATTTGGTGGATTCAGTTATATCAAGATCAAGAATCTGCGGAGTCATGGGGATATGAACATCCCATGTGACATGAACTGCGTTCCAAGCAGGAAATGAAAAAGATGCATGCACCTGCCAGACTGTCCTCCTCCTTTGTTATTGTGTATCTTCGTCACAAACATCTGAACCCAGAAAAATGGTTTTGTTCAACTGAATCTGAACTACTCCCTATTCTCTTCACAGGCCTTTTGCTCACGTGGCTTTCTGGGTGCACTTCATTTCCATATTTCCTCTAAGGAGTTACAAAATAGACAAGAGTAATCTGCTACCAGAATTACAGAGACACAGCTGTGCAACTGCCTCCTTGCACATATTGCAAATAAACCATCTCTTAAATATTTGTACCACTTCTGTATTTTGGATTGGTTGCATTGTACCTTTGCTAGGAAGATACTAGATGGTCTCAATTGCTTGTCATTTGATGCTGTTAATAGTACACCTGGTACTTATCTATTGTCCTCCTACCTATGCAGTTTGTCAGACACAGGGAGGGAGGAGCAGGAGCACTCTTATGTATGGAGCTGCTTAGGCACACTTGGCAAGGTTAAACCCTAGGCTGGCCTATCCCTCTTAACTTTCATATCATGTAAGTTCTAAAACACCCCAGGATGCCATATTGCAGATATGTAAATCACTACATCAGATTGGATTAACCGTCCATCTTGTCAAAAGCCTCTTACCATAGGAATATCAGATGCTTTAACAGAAACAATCCTGCAATAAACAATGTTTTCCATTTTTAAACAGAACATTTCAGTCAGCTCAATGGCATTTATATATTACCAGGATGTAAGTTCTGCTGACTCATTTTGCTTAGTGAAGGCTATTTCCTTGTCTTACCTTGGAATTAATTGATTCTGCGCACTTGCATTTAGAGAAAAGATTGAAGAACATGCGTTACATGCCTTAACATTGTTCATTATTCTGCAACTTTTGCCTTTCTAGTTTTTTGGGGTTTTTTTTTGGGGGGGGGGGGGGTTGTTGTTTTGGGGTTTTTTTTTTGCCATTGATATCTCTTCAGTTGGTTTATTTCAGGTTTGGGGGGTTTTGGGTTTTTTTGGTGGAGAATTTTTGTAATATCTTTATTAGTCCTACTTTAGGATTCTGCCAACTAGTAGTATGTACTTTTCAGCCAGAACTGATAGAGGCTGAATCCAATATTAAATATTAAATGGCACTTCTCTTATACATGGTACTATGGATTTTAAAGTCTCCTGCATGCTTCCCTAACCATATTCTTCCCCTTAGTTATATAATTTTAAACCATTATTAATATATTCTGTATTATTAAGGTGGCACTATAGATGGAGTGGGTTTAAAACGCAAAGAAAACATTATTTATTTACACACTCCCTGTGTTTTAATATCTTAACTATAAACTTTAATTAAGGTCTTGTTTTCTCCTTTCCCACTACCAAGCCATGCAGCAGGAAAAACATCAGGGTTTTCCTCTTCCCTACATCTAAAAACAGTTTACAGATGTAGAGAGTCTGCTGACTTGCCCTGTGTGGAGGTGAAAACCAGAACAGTGCTTCCCCATTAGGAAAGCCCTTCTCTCTTAAGGCTGGGAGGTCAGAAACACCAGTCTGACACTGCTTCCACACAACTCTATGTCATGGGCCAATCCTTTATATACATTCCTACTGCTTTTCTTCTGCTCCACTCTTCCATGACTGACAAGCTTTATCTGGTGGGCTTTCTTTGCTGAGAAAGAAGCAGCGAAACCAAGCAGGGAAGCTGAGAAATCTCAGTTGCAGCCCTTCTGAGGGGAGTCTGACATAGGATGGTGCACTCTGCCATGGGTGATAAGCAGCTGAGGTGTGGTGAGAGGGACAGAACAGACTGTGATGCTGCAAGGTCAGGACAGCTGTTTCATGTGTATGCTAGCAGTATAAGTCTGTCCAAGCCCAGGCTGTTTTGTTCTTCAGCCACACCTGGTGCCAAGCACACTTAGCTCATCCACTTTGGGGGAACCACAATATCACCAAATTAGTATCTCTCTAACACAGCTTGCCAAGAGGAAATACAAGGAAAATAGCATTTACCTTGCGCAGAGCTTGCCATCCTGCTCTTGCTAATCCCCAGGACACTATTGAGGAGCCTTCTACAGCAAAGGAAGAAAGCAAAGTAGACATATTATCCTCAAAGTTTGGTGGAATACAGGGACCAACATGGGCAGTGAAGTAATAATAAAAGAAATATTAGCAGAGCATGAAGGGAAGCACGGGGATGACTTGAAGTGCAGTAAATTCAGGTGACCCAGGGTAGTCTGGGCAGAGCAAGAAATCCTCCTGTGAGACAGGACTCCTGCTGAGATCCTGCTTATTCTCAAGTACCCTTTCAGCAGCGTCTAGAGGTCACCCCCACCCTCACCATCCCCACCAGGCACCTACCTTACCCCTGTCCCGTGACAGGCCAGCAAGGGACCTGTCCTGCTATATGTGGTTCAGTGGGGTTCAAGGAATCAACACACTCAAAACGACACCTGGGCTTTAGCATTTGGACTGAGCAACAGCTCCCTTATTATTTTTCAAAAAGACAAAATAATTTGAATTTATGTGAAAACGTAAATTTTACCAGATGGAGTGTCACAGCTGTATCCAAAATTTAAAATGTTCATGGAAAGCCTGATGATTTCTTTTTTAGGTATAACTTAATGGAGTCACCACAAGATCTGCCTCAGCCAATTCCCTCCCTTCTTTATGTCTCAGTGTTCCTGTTTGAGTTGATAACACTTTGTACCTTTGAACATTTGCTCTGTTTTCCCCCTGAAATCCCCTGCACCTGTATTTTTCTTATGTTTTCACCATTCCACAGGTATTTCTCCTGCTTCTCTCTTACACTTTTTGTTTCTGCAAAGTACTGTGGCTCAGACTTTGACCTTAGTGTAGTCAATAAGTCCACAAAAATCTCAGAAATTAGATTTCCAAAATATACGGAGATAAACAGAATCAAGTGTGGATAGATGTGCATATAAGGGAGAAGCATGAAAATTCCTCAGTTAAGGCTCCTGATCATCTACTGATATTCAAATGTGAGGCTCTTGAGCACCTTAATTAGCATAATTGCAAACAAAATAAATTATACCCAAAACATTTAATACAATAAAAGGAATGTTATATTGAGCTATGAAAACCAGATGAGCCTAATCAAACCTTAACATCTTAGCGTGGGATTTTTAGAAATCCTTCCTTCTCTCTGCTTGATTTGGTTTTAGTTTAAATAGAAAAACAGATGGAGGTCAATGTTTTGTATTCAGTTTAAATGTGACCCAGGGGTATTTCAATCTCTCTAGACAAATTGATTTCAAAAGAACCTAAGTGTTTAGTCAATATCTAATGGTGATTATTCATGGACTTTCTGGTACCAGCAATTCTCAATATAAAATTTCCCATCATACAGGTTTGAATGTGAATTCCAAACAATACTTATTGTTATTTGAAGGCTCAGGACTGATAATACTCAGTGCAGGATTGATGATTTTAATCACCCTAATTATTTTTATGAAGGCTTTAAGAAAACATTCCCTTTGGCTATGGAGCATTCCATCTTACTCTTCCAGAGTATTTCACCAAAAATTAACATAAGTTTATCTTATTCGGAATAAACTAGTAGCAGATTTCTTATGTGAGAGAGACAATATAGTGATCCATTTTTACATTAAATATCTTAACTGACAAAGCTCTTTTCATGCATGAGTCAAAAGAACACTGTCAAACTGGTGTGGGTTGTACGGAACAAAACAAACAACATTTGAATGGCTGGCAGACAATCTCCAGTACTTCTCATGTTGATGCTGTTAATGTTCACATCATTCTGGTGGTACAGCTTTGAGCTTGTAACTGTGAGGCAAGAATCTGAATTCTGTTAGATATGTTGAAATAGAATACATATCCGATGAGGCAAATCTGCCCAATTTAGGAGTTTATTATTATTTGCTGAGGTCCAAGTTATTGGTCACCTGCCTGACTCGAAGTTTAGATAATATCCATAATATACAAGTGGAATTCCATATTCACACTGGAACTTTAAGGTGGCTGAGGAGATAACAGAGAACAGGTGTAGATCTACTTTGCTGCCAGAGGTAGACTTAAACTGCCTCACATAATTTACTGGAGGCTATGTGTATCCTTTGAAATTGGGAAGTTGGACTTCTGTAGTAGGAGAAAATTTGTAAAATATCACTTTTCTTTTTTTTCTTTAAAAAGATGGCTTAGCTTCAGAACCACATCGTGTGTTTGGCAAGGAAAGGCCAAGCAACAGAAAGGCAAGCCTGAAATCGGCAAACTGCCCTCCAACCTGTTCTTTGGTGATCAGCCACAGGAGATCCCAGGAAGGACATCTGCACAGTGAAAATGCTTTCTGTCCGAGCAATATCCTCCAGATAAATACTCTATTAGTGATGATTATGTTTCTGTGTACTTTTTTTTGCTACAAATACCATCATTTCTCTCTATAATGATGGAGCATAAGCACCATCGGTGGAAAGCTCACCTAGTGTTAAGATCAGAGACATAGGAGCTTCCTGATCACAGGTGAGAGTCTGCATCCCTGTGCTCCAGTTCTTTGCTCTAAAAATAGGACAGTTGAACAGGCCTTTTTTGTGAAGCATGATATAGACACCAAGTGCTTACTGCCAAGACTTCTGAGAATCTCATCTGTCAACAAGAACATTATAACAAGGATGTCACAATCTGAACCCCTGCCAGGAAAAGAAGGAAATCTCTAAAACAGTCAAGCTTTCAAATCTTGTGTTTCTCATAGTTAGTGATATATATTTTTTAATATCCTCATGGTTTTACTTTGAAAACAAGTGAAAAATACGTTTTTCTGGAAAGTAACAGCTAAATTTCTTTTGAATATGCAAAACAAAACCCATTAGCTTTCTATTTTGCAGGTTATTCTATTTTGCCTTTCCTCTTTGCAGGTTATATTCAACATGGAAGGATTGTAATAATCATATAGCAATATATAATTTATTAAACTTTTAATATTAAACTATTAAACTATATCAGATTGTAGTCCTTCCAACAAATTCTGTTTCTACTCTAGATTTTTTGATCACTTTTAGCTCCCACACTAGGGAGACTAGGAAAGAAGAGACTTCACAAACACCATAAAAGTCAGATTCTCATAGCAATTGATAAAAGGGACTAGAAGTATACTTTAAAACATATAATACAATAAATCAGAGTTAGGGAGTGGTGTAATAAAATAATGTTTGAAAAAGTGGAAATGCAAGATAAATATGAGCAAAAAGTTCTGCCAGTGGAGTGTTTTATGCTGCTAGAATAAATCTCCCAGGGACAGTAAGGAATCATCCCCTGTGGGTTTCTGCACAGTGACTGCACAAAGCCTTTGCAATATTATTGAATGGAGTGATTAGAGTTATCTATTAAAGGTGCTTTCAATATCCTGCCTGTTCTGTTAGAGAAAGTATATTTTTCAGTAGTTGCATTGAAAATTATGTAAATTTCTTAAAATCTGCTTTTTCATCCCTGTGAAAACATAATTTTCTAACTTCACATTAAATGGCTGAATTTATATGCAAATCCAGACATAGCCATATATAAAAAATGTGTGATATTTGTAATCATTGTGAATAAATTTGTTTATATTGGTTACTTCAGGAAAAAATGTATTAAAATAGGGAATTGTATCACAGTGAACACCATCCCAGAAAGGTGTGAAAGGTTCCCTTAAAAATATTGTACTTAGTTAGCTGCCCTTAATATTATGTTGTTTAAGTAAAATAGAAGTCATACGTAATTTTTTACATTTACTGTCTTTATATTAGTATTTTTTAAAGTTGTTACCTTTCTATCCTACTCAGAAATGAAGACAGTGCATTCATTTACAATATGCCAATTTATTGCTGAACCCATATGAAATTTTTTTTATTTCTTTCCCACTACAATAAATTTGAATGCAAAACCTTGCTATAATCTGGAAATAAAATCCATATGTAAAAAATGTGCAGAGGATGATGTGTGACAGAAAAAAATTCACTCTAAATCCATCAATTTTTGCCAATCTTTCCTAAAGACAGAAAAAGTTCAAGAACAATGAGTGAAGCACTAAATACAAAGCCATAGAGGGCATATATTAATCATTATATCTCATTTAAAAATTGTTGCTGGGTGTTTCAGATGCTTTCAAATTGAGCAGCATTTTTCTGTATCCCGAGAATGAAAGTGAGTAAACTGTGTTGCTTCTGTTGCATTTTCTGGATTTAAAAGAATTGTACTTTAAAATAAAATTATATTCCAGGATTTATGCCACATTATGACCCACGAGATATACATTCCTTGGATGTGACATTTCCTGTGGAGTCACAGAAGGCTCACACAAAGCTCATGCATAAAGCTGTCACAGAGGTTTCCATATCACTCCCAGGAGAAGCAGGGCACTGCTGAAGTGTCGCTGGAACCTGGCACAGTCCTCAGCCATTCCCTGGGGACACTGTCCTCCTCTGGCTTATGCTGGAGGATTCAGTGACATACCAACAGCTCAAGATAACAGGATGACAAAGAAGGCTTCAAATCAGCCTTGAAGGTACCCACAAGGTACAGCAGAGAATACACACCAAAACCTCCGTGCTAATCAGGTAACTGCACAAACCACTGGCAACAAGTGGAAGACAGAAAGTCTCTCACAGACTTAAAATCATGTGATTGTGCCTCTGATGAAGCTCTAGTTTTGAGTAGAGACTTTGTATTTCTCTCAGTGTGCAGGGTCAAGCCTTACACTATAAATATTTTATCATGGTTTCCCAGTCTTCATCTGTTTGGAAACCTGATTTCAGAAGCAGTAAGAAAGACTAAGAGGGTCAAATTTATACTTGATGTAACTCCCTGGCAGAAAACCAAGGATAAATTTGGCCCATATGTATGAATAGAAGTAACTAAAAATGTACAAGTGTTACAGAGTGAGATAAAGCAGCAAGTCAAGGGAGAACAGAGGGCATCAGCTTGAGAGGTAATCAATATGTGTGGGAGGCTGGAAATGATAAGCAACACCAATGTCAACAGAAAGTCACAAGCAGGGGGAAGAAAGCTATCACAGTGTTGTATAATAAAAACTTTCTCTCTGCAACCATCAGAGTTTGCCTTTCATTATTTAATTGCTATGGGTTATATGATGCAGTTGACTACACAAATATGCAAAAGCAGAAGTGATGAGGGATATTTCTGGCCTTTTCTTATGCTCTAATATTAATTTTTAGTATCCCATTTTAATGAAAAAAAAACTTGGTTTGCAGTTCTGATTACACCCCACCACCCATGGGCAAAAATGTAGGCATTGTTTGTTAGATGATGTGTATAGATAGTAAGGGCAAGGCAGCTGGAGGGATCCTGTGCTGCCCCCAAAATGAAGGGGCAAATAGAAAATCAAGACTGCAACTGTCCTGTTTCAATGTCAGTCATTTCTAATAGATGAAAGATGCTTTTTAATGAATTCATAAATATCTAGACAGATCCCAGCCATAGTACACATGAGACATTGTGAGTCTGGAAGTGCAAACGTTGCAAAAAAATATTCACTGGTCAGGGGAAGATTTGGTCTGAATACTCCATGCTTATTTCAGATAAATAGAGATCGATTTATTTTCTCAGGTTGACAGCATGGTGTAGAGTATAATTTTGGAAGTGGAAAGGCCAACTTACAAAGAAAGAATCATTATATAAAATTAATATCTGGATTCATCATTGCCCAATATTCTGTGCAGACATTTATTCACGCAAAATTAGGAAAGTGCAAATATAAGTAAGGTATAAACTATAAGAGTTTACATTTCCCAACTCAGTGGCTTCTATACCTCCTTATAGTGCATTTTAGAAAACATGAAAACATGGTCTTTGTTATTCTGCCTGACAGAAATGTTCAGATCCTTTCAGATCTTGACTGTTCTACTAGGTGTTTTGAATGCACATGTAGTTACTACACCAGTGTTAAGTAATCCTCCACTTAGTAACTGAATTTTATTTTGATAGTTTAAATGTATTATCTGTGTGACTGCACCTTTTAGATATATTCTCTCTTTTTCTTAAAAAATCCTGACCAGTGTGTTTTCCAACATATGAACAAAAATATTTTAGTGCTTGTTGGTATTTTCTTTAACAGTGCACAAGTAAAAGACTACAATATGTGAAGGAAAACAGGTAAGTCTTAATTTTATCTCACTTTTGAGATGCTTTGGTAGTAATAGTTGTTAGTGTTATGACAACATTAGCACATCCTCCTTTTTGTAACACATTGTCTAAACAACTGTATGCTTTTTTGTACCCATGTGCAATTCAAACTCTTGGTCTTTTGAATTTCCCAATTAGAAGGCCAGTTCAAATGCATTAAAATTTCCTTGTTTACTCAGATCTTTTTCCAACAGATTGTGGTGCACAAACATTCATTCCAATGGCCAACCTGCATACATTTGGAGTGAGACATGGGAAGTTTTCTCAGTTCACTCTGGCAGTCCAAAATATCTACTATATTTATCAGTAATGAGCTGTAGCTTTATGTTTGTCTTCTTAAGTTCATTTCAAAATAACTGGAAAGTTTATGGAAAACATATGGAAAGGAGGAGGAGACAGAAAAGAAAAAAGAGATTAGACCATAAAAGTCTATTAGCCAAAATACTTACAAGATTTTGGCTTTGCTTAAGATTTAGATACCACTTATTTCAGAGTTTCTACTGCATACTTCCCCAGCCTCTCTTCCCTTTCCTTGGGATCACTTGGAGTATACATGGCAACATCACCTCCCAAAGAACATGCTGCATCCTGGTTATTTCCTCCATATGCACTTTTAAACACTGCACAGCACCTGTTTTCTTCTGTATACTATGTATTTCATCCTGAAACTGATTGATTACAGTTATGCAAAAGGCAAAAAGTATAAATGTATCTTGAATTTGCCAGTCTGTTGGGTATCCATCAGTTTGACTGGCTTCAGAATTAGACATTGAATGTTTATTTCAGTCTGATCTACATGCCAGAGTTTGTGGTGCCTCCCAGTGCATTTTAATTATTTTCCACTACCTTGAGATTTTTCATGAAAAGAGTTCTTAAGTCATCTGTTATTTTGAGCCATAAAAATTTCTTCTCTTCATGAAAGAAAACACTGGACTGTTCCTTTTGTGTTTGGTTTTCCGGGTTTTATTTGTTTGTTTGGGTTTTTTTAGTTCGAGGTTTTTGGTGCTGGTGGCTTTTTTGGGGGGTTTGGGGTTTTTGTTTTGGTTGGTTGGTTGGGGGGTTTTGGGGTTTTTTTGTTTGATTGGGTTTTTTTTTAATTTTTTTTTTTTCTGTCAAGAACATTAAAGCTTAAAGCTACTCTGTATATGTTCAGACCACTCAGATCCAAATCCATGCACATTATATTTGAATAACTACTAATCCAAAAGAATATAAATAATTTTCACTTCTCTGTCCACCACAGCTCATCACCTTACACAAAACCATTCTGAGGTATTTTCAATAAAGTAAAAATTTTATCATAGGATCAAGTTTAGACTAGGGAACTGCAGAAGCAGCCCAAGGATTAACTCTTGAATACCTATTAAAGTGCATATGAAAAAAGAAGTCACCTTTATGTGCATGATCTTTCTAAAGAAATCTGTCCTGCCACTACAAGGGGGTCCACAAATCTCCAAGCAGTAGTACTCTAGCATTTGTGTGTTGTATTTTCAAAATTTTCATTGCTAAATAAAATTACTTCCTGCTGGAGAGAATCCCACTGTGGCTTAGTCATTGACTTTACCAGAAACAGAGCCAAGGCCAAATGTCTTAAGAATTATATTTTAATATGCATAGATGGTGGTCATCTTCCTACAGTGTTTTTAACATTTTGTCCCAACGACTAAGAACTTGGTAATCTAACTGAAAGCATCTCATGGCACATCTTGGGGGTCCCCTGGGAGAAACAAGGGTCTTAAAAGAAACATAACACGGCAGATTTTTTTCATCAGCAATAGGTAGCTGATCATTTGACTGACACAGGAGGCAAGAGAGACCTTGGAAATCTTGGTCCAGGCAGATAGCTGCTGTATGGGACATGGTAATCTAGAGTATATTGCTTTGAGCTTTAAAAGAATTTAAGATTCTCTAGAAATTAAAAATGCCAGGAAAAAAAAATTTAAAAGGGAACCAGAAGAACAATTGAAAGAAAGCAAGGCTTTCTATCTGTTTGGTCTATCTCATTAGCATCACAGAAAAAACCCTCAGCAGACAAAACTCAAATTGTTGATTTTATGGAGTTATTGGCACTAAACTACTTACAAAACAACAAAAGAAAAGGAATTATTTCACAAAAAATTTCTTACTTAAAGCCATTGCCTTTATAGTATTATATGACCTCAGAATAGGTTCTTTGTTTTTATATTTTTTATATTTATTTCATTTACCACAAAAGGCAAAGTTATGAAAAGAAATTTTAATTTGTTTCACCTTAAAGTAAAAAGATATCTGTTATCTAATTTATAGGTCTTCCTTTGTTTATATTTTATAATTATTCTTTTGATTCATTTAAAATCCCCTTTGAAATGCTGAATATTAGAAAGGCAGCACAGATGCTGATTCTGTTTGCAATGGCCTAAAAAAAGTGCAAGCTTTAATCTGATGTCTAGGCTGCATTAAAAAAATTGGATTGAAAAGGATTAGATTAGATTAGACCTTCTGGATTTAAAAATGTTAAAGCTCCATTTATGCTTTAACATAATCTCCTTCCACTCCCCGAAGCCATCAAGCTGAGCTCTGTCCCTTGCAAGTATTTATTATTATTATTATTATTATTAAATTTGCTTCTTTTTCATTTTAACATCCTAGTTTCATATTTGTAATAGCAAGAAATCCTCTGAGACAGATCTAAAAGTTATTCCTGACCTGATGAATGGAAGGACAGGCACTTAAACCTTTGGCTTTTATGATGATTTTATGTATTTGTGCACAGTCACAAATGTAAATATTAATAGCTAGTTTTTAAAAGCCAAATAAGAGTGAGTGCTTTTAGGAACTTTAGAGGCTTTTGAAAGAGTGGCGATGTTTTACAGTTCTACAACTTATTTACAATGCATTATTATGAAGAAATGCACAGTTTAAAAAGCAATCATGCACTTTAGTAAATCTGAAGTACCTATTATCTACAGCATCTGTAAAAAAAAAAAAAACAAAATAAGCAAGCAATAATATTTGCAAGCTACGAATGGTACTTCAGAATTCAGATTGGCCTTTATTTCTCATATAAATAAAATCAAGACATTGTTTGGGGGTTAAGGGATGGCATTTCTCCAGAAGCAAAATGGAGGAATAATAATAGCCTTCCTGGGATCCATGCAACCTTTACAGTGATCAAGATGATGATGGCACTGCTGAATTTCTGATCATTCCACAGTAGGGGTGGGGCTATCAGATTTTCCAACATCACTAACTCTGTACTGAAAATATTTCAGGCAAATCAACGACATTTATAAATATTAGATAATACTATCTGAAACATGTGGGAGATTATGAAATACTAACTCCTATATGAATATATTAAATCATTAACATTATTTCTGCCTAACCAGGGTGAATCAGCCCTTTCATTTTGCCCATGGAGCTCTGATAAGCCTTGTGATAGATCACACCACCACATATGCCTTAATATCTGCCTGTAGACACAGGCTCTGGTGAACATCCAGAAGATCCATTATCGTGATTCGGAATGACCTGGCAATACAAAATAGCTGGGTGCTGCTATCAGAAGAGTGGTACTTGCTTAGCTGGGCTAGAGATCCCTTGATTAATTCTGGATATCTGGGAGGACATAGCAAGGAACTTTGTTTACTATAATTGAAGAGTCCCCATGATTCATGAATCTAGTTCAGGACAGTAGGAAGTGAACAGTCCAAACCAAGTTGTTGTGACACCAGCATAAAATGAACTAATTATCTGAACAATAATGTCAATTCTCAATGTAGACATCTGTATATATTCATCCAATAACTAAAAAAATGTTTAACACATACATAATAAAGAATAAGGGTAAGCAGGTAAAAATTTTTGTTATTCAATTTCCTACAATCTTTGTAAGGCTCAAAGCTGTCAGGACGGTGTAACTAGTTGAATACCATTCTCCCTTAGCACCATCAGAGAGATTGAAATATTTTATGACTTTGGTAGGTGTTTTTATCTTAATCTTTTTGTTTTCGTATACTTTTCTGACAGCCACATTTGAGAAGAGAGATGGATTATGTCCATAGCACACATCTGAGTATCTGAGCTGGATGTCCTCTAATAATGGCCTTTTGATTTCATATGTTCATTTTCACCATCCCTCATTGCTGCCCACATTGTCTCAAGTTCTTCAGCTAAGAACATATTTTTGCTATGTTAGTAGAGAAATCCTGTACTTCTTTGTAGACCATCAAAATATGACCAAAACTGCAGTGGCCCATGAGGTGTTATTGCCTATGTAAAAATAAGCCATCAATTAAAAGTAATTAGGATTAAGGGTCAGAGTTCCCATTGAGAGAGTTGCAATTACTCTCTCATAAAATCTGTGAAGAACCACAGGAAAACTGTATCATGGGTCATCCCAACATTAGACAAAAAACCTGTATGAATTGAAGACTAAGTTCTCATTAATCTATTAAACTCATTAACTTTAATTTAGCATCAATTCCCGGTAAATTGGAGCAATTTGAGATGCAGTAGTTGTAGGAAATTTATTTTTTGCTAGTTATCACAAAATTCAAGAAACAGCAACTACTACTAAAAAAAAAACACTAAAAGCAGTCTAGAACCCCTCTATTTAGAGGCTGAAGCTAATAAAATTGGGATATTTTTCATCTTCTCTTCAACTCTGCAGTCAAGGTTGTGGCAGAAATGAACTATCATTAAAGGGTGAACAAAACCTCACGCCTGTAATTAAACATTAGCCCTAGCAGGAGAGACCTGGACTTCAGGAAACCAAGTCCTTGCAGTTGAGAAGAGAAATGTGAATTATGGATGAAGTGTAAGCAAATTGTTGTACAGAGTGTCAAGAAGATTGTGCTGTTTTAGGAAAGAGTACTAACTCTACAGTGTCTTGCACACTATAGAAGTAGATAACCACATATTTTGCTTGATTAATTGCCTCTAATTTCAAGCTTATAGGGGTTGTATTAGGGGCATTTTGATTGCTCTTGACTGCAACAATTTCAGTACCAATTTTCATCAGTTTAAACTGCAGCTGCTTAAAATTCTCACTTAAAAGAAAATTTATCAGCCATAGCAATATTGTTTGAGACAATTCAAATTTTATATTTCAATTAAATTCTGATTTGATATTAAATTCAATCTTCTGAAATTTCAATTGTAATATAAAGGTCAGAAAAACAAGCACCACAAGTCAATAGCACAATATTGGCTCTTGATGGTTTTGACGAAACCATATATTTTTTTAATTTTTACAATTGAAATTGCAATGTTCTTATTTTGTCCTGTTTTCAGATGAAATTTCCCCCTTTATATTAGTTGAGCAGATCTCTTTCACTGACAGAAACACCAGAATGGTATATCATATTCTCCCAAGAATCTGGGCACCAAAGTCTTTAGCATTAGCTGTTGCTGAAAATATTTGTAAATGATACAGTAATACTGACCTAGAGTACAAATTACTAGCGCAGACACTTCTCATTTAATTTCAGAAAAAATTGTCAAGGATTTGAACCAGGCACGTGCAGTGGAAGATGTGACTAATATCATAATTGTTCAACACTTGTAAATATTTTTGAATATCATTTAGGTAATTGCACCTCATGATATTTTGTGGGTGAAAAATACTTTCTATAGAATCGTATTTTTTTCTCTCATATTCTGTGATTTCTGATTAATTGTGCAATATTCTCTATCAAGTATTTAAAGTATGCTAACCTCTATTGACTTTCTAGGTGTTGAGTAAGAAATAGGACACTAGTATAAATAATTTTATGGAATAATAAAAAAAAATATCTGTAAGTCCAATTTCTGTAAAAAGCTGTAGCCGTTGCTAATTCATCATTAAATCCTAAACTGACATAATTATTTGACCAGATAGACTTAAATTTATTAAGTAGATAGAGAGGCAATGTACCGATATACACTCATATCAGTATGAAGCACTGCTACTCTTATTTCCAAGGAAAAAAAAAAACTATTTAAAAAAAAATTGTGGAAAAATTGTAACTGCTTTACATGATTTCTGCAGGCCAAGTCAAACAATGTACAATATAACCTTATGTTTTATTACTACTATACAGATTTTGTAGAACCACCATTTTACTTGTATATAACCTTGAGGCTGTGCCCTAAGGCAGATTGTCAGAGACTGTGAATAACTCTTCTTTTCATGCATCTTACAGCAGAACAGCCAGCTGGTGGAGGACTGCAAAGTTCAACAGGTTAAAAGGCTGAGTAGGTCTTTTCTGATAAGGAAAACAAATAAGAAAGAAAAGCTTACAGGAGGAGCCTTAGGAAATGCCAGGACTTGACAGTGTTGTGCATCAGGTCTGAAAAAGCCACATAAACAACTTTCCCTCAGGAGTTTCTATGGACTCTTTCATAAAACCTCAACCTTGGTCACAGAAGTGGGGAAAGTCTCTGACTTCTCTCTGTAAGTGCATCAGTCTAGCACAGAGGGTGGCGCCTAACCTAGGGAGATACTTTCATTTCCCATCTCAGGGGACTCTAGGCTGTCAAGGGAGGTTGAACAAACCTACCATCATCCCTCTGAAGTAACAAGCCTAATTTGCTCCCTTGGAATCCAACCAGTTACCCTGAGTGCAGTCAGCTCACAGCCAGCCACCGTTCCATGGGGAGCCTGAGTCGAGGAGCAGTGTGGGGAGGCTGCAGGCAAGAAAGGCTTCTGCCTTTCAGCCATGGAAAGCCAACAGTGAAAACAAAGCCTTTGTGCCACCATTCCACTCAGTTAGAATGATGGAATAACAGAGCTTTGTTATTCAAAAAAAAAAACCTAGAAATGTTCATTAATTACATGGTCTATCAGGGAAGTAATCTCCCAAGCACGAGAAGCCCTAGGTGTAATATAGCAGCCTATTAGTCAATTGCATTTCCAATGGAAATGAAGAAGGAAAGATAATTTTTTTTCTGTTTCTGTCACACAAAACTAGAAAAAACAAAATATTTTTATATTTTTTCAGTGGTGCTTCCTGATTTTAATGGTTGTGGTTTTTTTCTTTTGAGTCTTAAATGAGACTACAAGTTATGTGGAAAATTTAAAAATCAGAGCCCTGTGATCCTTCAGTAAACATGCAGAAAATTCAATGTATGACAGACATATTAGAGGGTCTTTCCACTTCAGCTTTCTGAGACTCATTGGAGATCTATTATCACAGAAATCAATAGAGGAAGAAGTATCTTCAGTCAATGCTGATCACCATGATGGATCTCTGGAATAAACTAAGATTGTGAGGAGAACTCTTGGGTGCTCAGGGTAGTTACTGACATACCATATTGTTTGCATTTCCACTTTTACTAAGCTAGCTATTTTTTTTTCCTTCACTCACTTTGTTTCTATTAAATAGAATTCCTAATCCCAGAACAAAATGGAATTTTTTTTCCATGATAAAATGGTAAAGCAGGCATGAATCCTAGAATTTTGCCTAAGATTTTGGAAAGGGCAGTTAACAGTGGCTTCACACAGTCAGACTTATGTGGGTTTAATAATGAGAAACAACAACTAAATTGAAAAACATTTAAACTCAGCAGACATAAACAGCTGCTGGGTTTTTCTTTTAGTGACAATTTGTGGCTGTGTCTGCTACTTCCTTTTCTAGACAAGTCTTCCATTGTTTACTTTCCAAAAGAACCTTCTTTGCCTGTATTAGCTCAACTGTTATTTACAATTACATGTTTTTATTGTCCTTCTGTCTTTTATGCACATATATTGTATTTATAGATGTAGTTATATGTGTATGTAAACACCCTGCTGAATTTTCTTTACCCAATACAACTATGATCTGTTGATATGTAGCATTCTCTGAGACAGATCCCATTCTTGGGACTTAAGTGTGTTAAATTAAAATACAATAAATCAAAAATACATTAATCACTTTTAAAAAATCTTATAAATGAGAACAGTGAAAAATGAATCTTATATTTTGTCCTGTGACTCATTCTTTGACAATAATTCTTTGGTGAAAAGAACTAATGTACTGGAGAATCAATAAGCTTTCAGACATACTACATCAGTGTGTTTCCTTTGTTGATCCATATTTTCATTATTAGCAGTTAATGTCAAGAGTGGCCTCTGTGTAGCTGGGGTGTTTTAAGTTTATTTCATCACTGTGGAATTCTTCACCCTTTCAGGGATCTCAGGTAGGACAACAGGTCAGAGATCAAAATTAAGACCAATATATTGCAATTAAGATTTCCCAACTAAATCACTTGGGTGTTGGATTTCACTATTCTTTTGGTTTGCAAACAATTTTTTGTTTGTTTCCTTCCATGTTAATAAACTTGATTGAATTTCTGATTCCCATTTCATTCTAGTGAATCAGCTATTCACAGGTTGTTTATATTTTGTCAAGGGAATGTCATTGATTTGTAATAGATCATAAAGCCAGACGGAGTTTTGTTTGCTAGAGAAACTCCTCAAAATCATTGTTCTTTAATAACTACATTGGAATGGAATCACAATTAACTTGAAATTATGGGGTTTTTTGTAATTTAACAATATTCTGCTTACAGACCAAAGAAGCATGCACTTAGAGCAAAGCTAATACAACAAATTTTAGAGATAATTAGAACCTAATTTAGATGTGTGGATCAACCTTCTCATGTCAGTACATCCTGGGAATATATTCACAATGAAACTGTGTTCATGTCATTTTGCATTTTGCAAACGCAAACCCCAGCACAAGACCTTTCTATTTCACAATATTAGCCCCTAGTCTGACTGTACCGCGCACATTTGCAGCTGAAGAATGTGTTTTAGAACAACAGAACTCTAGAATAATTTGACTTGGAGCAGACTTTTAAATGGCTATCTAGTCCAAATCCCTGCAATGGCCAGGGAGCTCTTTGACTAGATTTTCACATGCCACACACAACTACTGAGAGGACTGCTTTTTACCCATAGCACAGACCTGCAGCCTCCTCTTGCTGCTGCTGATGCCTTCTGATGCAGTACAGCTGAAATACACACTGCTGGGCTGGGCCAGGCAGGCTGCACCTGCTCCAGTTTATTGTCACCTGATGTGTAGGTTTTGGTAAGATGAAATGTAGCTGATAACTTCTCATTCAAAGGAACAGTTTTTTTCATTCATAGGGAAGAACAGGTAGTGGGTGACTTGCACTTTGCTATAAAATGAGGCGTTTCCAACTCAGTAGTATAAAAATAGCTTTTACTGCTCAGTGTCAGGCTCATATCTACTGCAAGAAATTATCATCCTGTGTGATAACTTTTACTCAATACAGTCAATAAGGACTAAACCCTGCATAGTACTCCTTCACCAAGCCTTTGGTGATTGCCGAATCTTGCCTACAGCCATCAAGTGCATAGAAAGCTTGGTTTCTCTCTTTCACCGGTGAAGCAAAGATGCTCTGACCTGTTCTCCCAAAAAGGTGTAGAGTAACTGTCTCAACAGTAAAGAAGGGCTGAATTTTTGTCTAGAAATTATTTAGTCACCAAGGTGTGTTGTTGCAATAGTCCAGATATTTACTGCTCCCAATAAAAATATATTTGCAAGATGATAATCTCTTAATATTCAAGAGATGGATCCTAAAATGCTCCTGGTTGAAAGGTCTGAGATTAAATGTCTATGCCCTGTACAAAAGTTCTGACAGATATTCTTTCTGTGCAAATTTTCAATTGTTTTTTCTGCTACATCAGAACTTTGATAATTGGTGCTGTGCATGGCTTGCTTGCAGGAAATATTATTTTTGTGTCTTTGAGTATACTTTTTCAAATTTCCCAGAAGTCAGAAATCAGTGAAGCTTTTTAGTGCATGCAGTTATTAATGAAACAATAACCTATTTCACTTTGTGCACTTCTGTACTTGCACTAGTTTTCATTTCACAAACTCTAAAAAGAGATCAGTAGATTGAAGCACCAGTACTGTAAGCCTGCCTTTCATTTTGTGTTTTGCAAAGATTTAGACAGAAAGAAATTAAATCATTTCTTAACTCAAAATTAACTATTTTGCTTCTGTTAATTTCAATCAGATTTTTGGGTTGTAAACTCAATCAGCTCTAGTCTGTCTATACATAAGGCAAGGACTGCCTTGGTTCTAACTACTGGAGTAATAATATCATTTTCAGAACACCATACTCCTATGCAAGACCCCAGCCTTGATTTTCCAGTCACAAAACTTTAAATTAAACATAACACAACAACAGGCTGGATAGAAAAAGAATAAAGGCAGATGTGAAGGTGGAAGGAAGTGACAGAAAAATTGGGAAAAGAAAGAGTGGGAAGAAAACAGTAGTTCACATTCCAAGACATTTTTGAGAGAAGGGAATGCATTCTGGCTTATACACAGTCCTTTGATGTCAGCACTCGTCCTTAGGGATAGTCACATTGTGATGCTTAGTAATATATTCAAGCTTTTATTTTACAAAGCTTGTGATCCATCACTTTTTCTCCCTGCATCCTTTCTCCTTTCATTAGCCCCTGTTAACTAAATCATCCTTAAATAACAGAATAGCACTCTAATTAGACAGCATAAATTTAAAACCTCCTAAAAGCAAATAAAGTCTGGAGGTGAAGGAGTTTTGAGCACAGACTTACGATTTCAGCACTTCTACTTTTGGAAGTTTTCAGCCTTGCTAGAATGATATGCCTCTTTGATTAGCAGAATTAAACACCTCAAGTCCCAGTAGGAGACTAAGAGGAACAATCCTTTGTGCTTTTGCAGGCCTTCATCTACGAGCTGTGTTCAGAATACAAAGTGCAGCGTAAAAATTCACTTTAGCCATGGCCGCAGCAGTGGCTAGCAAGAGTCAGAGGTTTAATTGCTCACCTCAGGTAGCAGCGGGTTCAATTTCTTTTTCTACATGAGGGTTCAAAATTCTAGAAGTAAATACTGACCAATGGGAAGTTGGTTTTTGAGTCAAACATTGATATGCGTCTCAATAGTGTGGCAAATAAATATAAGCTAGACAAGTAGAACTAATCAGGTGTTTTGCATGGCCTAATTAGAAGGACCGCAATCCTTAAAATAAATTTTCTACCACTTTACATGCACTGTTATTTAGATATATGAACAGTGTTTTGAGTAGAAAAATTATTAAGATAATGCAGGAAACAAGATTTAAATAAGATCAAATCTATAAGAAGTGGTTTATTAAAAAATTACAGAAAATAATTAATTAAATTTGTGTCTCCTCTTCATCAGTTTTCTGATTAAAATTTTAATATGTCTTTATCTATTTTTTTCAAAGCATTTACTACTACATTAGCAGACACCTATATTGTGTAAATGCAATATACAGTTTTATCATACTAGATTAGTAAAATGATTCTACTTTAAATTTTTTGTCACTCCAACAGGACTTAACTTTTTATAAAGAATGATATCATGCAATACAATTTTTGTAAATTTCCAAACATTCTTCCATGAATCTGTAAAAAGTACAGATTTCAGAGTCATTGCTAGTGAGCTTAGCTGAAATATATTGACATAATGGTACAGTTCCTTTCCTACCAAAATTGTCAGTTTTCTACTCACTCCATAATGGTTGAGGAAGAGACTATGTGACTCTTGTTTTTCTTGTCTCTGTACAAAAATATTTCCCATTCAAAATATTTTGCAGGTCACTCAGCTTCCTGTTAGGTCCTTTTCATTTGCTACTCTGATGATACTTGAAGTTCTGCTAAAATGGAAAAAATGAAAAACCACTATACTGAACCTTACAAGGTAAACTGTGTTAGCAGGCATACAAGGATATAATGGAGAAATCTTACCTTTTTCTAAACAAATCTCAATTAAGGGAAAATCAGACACTTAGAAAATGCCTCTAAGCAATGATGTCTCCCTAATGCAATGTACTGGAAGACCTTAAAGCAGGGGTTTTTTACAGTCCTAAAGTCTCTACACCAGTAAAAAATCTATAGGTTTGAGAAAAAGATATATGAAGTAAAGAATTTTTTTTCATCATCTTCTTTATATTTCCATATACCATGGAAGAAATAAAATTTATTTCATTATCTAAGATTTATCAAAATAATATATTATCTGCTAACTAACAAAGAAGAAAAACATGTTTTTTAAACTTAGGCATAAACAAGAGTTAGAGACAGGCATGTGCCTGCATCTTCTTGTTTCAGTGGAGATGTGGTGGGATGGTTCCTGTGGCAGGAGCGCTGGAATGGAAGGATGCAGGTTCTTTGGGAAGGGCAGTCAGGGAGATGAGGAGAAGGCGTCACCTCCTGTGTCAGTGACAGCTGGAGAGCACAGAGCTCTGCCTGGGGTGGGCGAGGAGCTGACAGACAGGGGTGGGTCAGGGTTAAAGGGAGGGCAGGGACAGAGGACAGGGGACCTTGCAGTGGAGTCTGCTACAGGCCAGCTGACCAGGAGGGCTGGGCAGATGAAACTCTGCATATGAGCAGCCTTGTGCTCATAAACCCTGGTGTTCATGGGGGTCTTCAACCTCCACAACAGCTGTTGGAGGGAAATCTAGCAGGTTCCTGGAATTCCTTGATGATGACTTCCTTCTTCAATGAGGAGTTGAGCAGAAAAAGTGTTCTGCCGGATCACGTTCTCATCAAAAAGGAGAGGCTGGTGGAGAATGTGAAGCTCAGGGCAGCCTAGTCTGCAAATGACCATGAAATAGTGGAGGAAGCCAACCTAGAACAGCAAAGAAGGTATGCCGCAAGTTCACTGACAAGCACTTCAGGGGAGCAGACTTTGGCCTCCTCAGGGACCTGCTTGGTGGAGTACCATGGGATAAAGCCCTGGAGGGAAGGGGGGCCCAAGAAAACTGGTTGATATTCAAGGATCACTTCCTTCAATCTCAGGAGGAATGTGTCCCTACAAAGAGGAAGTCTGGCAAAATAATACAGGAGACCTACGTGGATGAAAAATAAAAATCTAAAAGGAAGCTTTTAGAGAATGGAAGCAGGAAAAAATAGCTTGCAAGAAATACAAAGAAATGTACAAGCAACCGAGAATCAGGTTAGGAAAGCTAAGACATGGATAGAATTAAATCCCGCAAGGGATGTCAAGGGCAACAAAGAAAGCTTCTCTAGGTAGGTGGGTGATAAAAGAAGACAAGGGGAAGTGTGGGCATTCTCCAGAAGGAGACAGAAGACCTGCTTCCCTAGGACGTGGAGAAGGCTATGGTACTTGATTTTTTTGTCTGTCTTCACCAATAAGTGCTTCAGCCACACCATCCAAATCAGAGAATGCAAAAGCATGGGCTGGGAGAAGAACTACCTGTTGGAAGGGATGCTATCCAGGAGGACCTGGACAGGCTTGAGAGTTGGACCTGTGCGAACCTCATGAAGTTCAACAGCACCAAGTGAAAGGTCTTGTACCTGAGTTGGGTACAAGCAAGAGTACAGGCTGGGCAGAAAATGGATCAAGAGCAGCTCTGAGAAGGACTTGGGGATATTGCTGGATGGTAACATCCACCTGAAGCCCAGAAAGCCAATTTTATCCTGGGCTGCATTCCAAGTAGTGTCACCAGGAGAGTGAGGGAGGGAATTTTGCTCCTCTATTCTATTCTGGTGAGACCTCACCTGGAACACTGCATCCAGCTCTGGGATACTCAACAAAATCAGGACACAGACCTCTTAGTGTGGGTCCAGAGAAGGGCAATGATTATGACCAGAGGATTGGAGCATCTCTCCTATGGAAGCGGGCTGAGAGAGTTAGAGTGCTCAGCCTGAAGAAGTCTCCAGATAGACCTAGAAGGTGCCAACAGAAAATCTGAAGAAGGGCTTTTGGCCAGAGCAGGTAGTGGCAGGAAATGGAGGAATGGCTTCAGACTCGAAGAGAGTAGGTGTATGTTAGATATTAGGGAGAAATTCTTTACTGTGAGGGTGGTGAGGCACTGGCACAGGTTGCCCAGAGAAGCTGTGGATGCCCCATCCCTGGCAGTGTTCAAGGCCAAGCCAGGTGGGGCTTTGAGCCACTTGGTCTAGTGGAAGGTTCCCTGTCCATGGCAGGGGGTTTGGAACCAGGTGATCTTTAAGATGCTTTCCAATCCAAATCATTCCATGATTTTATGGATCTATGATTCTAATATTGAAAACTGATTGCCAAATGAAAAAATTACTTTTTTTTTTTCTTTAAATGTAATAAAAGCTGGGAAGACTGCATAGCTATTTAGGAGTCCCTATATGTCTTTCTGTCATGTGAAACAGGTGCAGGAACTGCTTGTGTCATCTTGGATTTACTACATCTGTACACATTGCCTGCATACATTGAGTGATCACATTTTTGAGAGGTATATATGCCAAAAATTTGGAAATCTCTGGCATTTGCATGGAACTGGGGAGTATCAAGGGCATGTTGACATCAAAGGACTTGTTGAAGTCCTTTAACCTTGACTTCACCATGGAGTTATTAATTTGGGGCAGTGTTCCTGTTTCACATGTAGCCAAATTAAAAGTGTTCATTCAGATAACAATTCACAGAAGAAGTTAGAATCATAGGCTTATTAAATGTTTTGGTTTGCAAGAGGCCTTAAAGATTGCCTAATTCCATTGCTTACCATGAGCAGGGATAAAGTTGGTTATTAATATTCTGTTGATGTGAAAGTTCACGTGACTCTGACATCAAACATGAGTTGTGGAAGCTGGACATGTCATACAGAGCCATCCGCCATCACCCTCTCATCCAGCACTTTAAAATAAAAATGCTTTAAGTGGTTTTGTTATATATAGGTCACAATTAGAATAATAATTTATTCTTATTTGTTTGGGTTATGTTAATTTATTGCATCTGTTTATTTTAAGTCACTCTTTCTCTTGATTGAATACAGTGTAGAGCACGATACTTTGTCTTCAATTGCATCGTGCAACTGGACAGGTATAAATATAACATATTTAAGCAGTATTAGAAAATACATTTCTACTTAATTCCAATCTACTCACTAGGACTTAACCTTGATTGCAAGTACTAATTTTCACTTGATCAATGATACAGGAGTTGTTTGGGGTTTTTCTTGAAAAAAAAGAAAAAAAAAAATCCAATTCTAGTGAAAATTTACAGGACTGCAGAGACTAAATGGCATGACTCTCTGTTTTACAGAGATTTTTAAAATCTATGCAATACACTACGACCAATAATTCAGATAGGAACTTCAAGAAGGGATATTTTATATGCAAAAAATTGTGTGACAGTTGTCTCCTTAAAATTAATACTTGGGAAGAGCAACAACTTTATTTTAGGTTGCCATTTGTATTTGGAAACACACCGCATTTGGAAAGCAATAATCCTATTGTGTGCACTTCATGGGAATAAAATTACTGATGCTGCCTCTCTGAAAGTATTATCCAAAACAGAAGGAAATTTTTTCATAAAGTGTTTTAACTTCTTGTTTTCCATAACTGACCAAAAAAAAGAGAAAAAAATATGGCCAGATATAGTGGTTAAATATAATTTTAAGTGTTGATGGGAAATATAGACATTCCATGTAGATTTCATTCCAGACTTATAGAAAATAAAAACTGAAAAAGAGTGTTGGGATATATTTTCCTTTCCATAAAGCCTGGGAAAACCTATATCTTCCTCATCTTTTTGTGATCGCTTTTCTTTTTATATGCCATGAATAACTTTGCAAAGATGGCCCTATGGGGAGGAACACACTGAGGTGCAGGATACTGCTGTATTTTTGTGCAAACACCTGAAGAATTACAGGTAAATCTCTGTATCTCTGCTCCAGTTCCCCTTCTGTGAAGCAGTGACTGCTTCTACCTTTCTGCCTTTTTTACCCCTAGAGATTGTTTATTCCTAAATGATCACCTACTGCATCTTTGTGCAAAAAGCAGTGACACTCTAACTGGACTGTTTGGATTCACTGACTAAAGATCAAACAGCTGTCCAGATCTGCCAATTTTAATTCAGTAACTTCGAGTTTTGTCAATAATAAAGATTAAAAATATAAATAAAAATTATTCTCAGATTATTTGCCAATGATTTTAAAATTAGTAATGTGGATTTCTGAGTGTTAAATGTTAATCTAGTAAATTGCCAACAACTGAATATGTGCTATTTATAACAGTGTTATGAAACAAATAGATTTATGTTTTCTACTACTCAAAGGTTATTAATATTTGTTTAGTCAGTCCTCTCTCATTTATGAAGAGAAGCCATCAATACTTTCCACAGTGATAACAATGTTTGAAATGTGTATGCTCTCATTTTTCACCCAGATCACAGAAAAATGAAATTTGGAAGACTTGGGAAAAAAGGTCAATTTTCTCCCATCGTCTTTGGAGAATATTATTTTTGAAAAATAAAATTAAAATGGAATAAAATACCTCAGTTTCAAAAACCAAATAAACAGTCTGTTTGTCATGCACTAATCAGTTGTACAAGACCACTATCAATGGTACTTCTGTGAAAGAAGGAAAAAGGCAGGGAAAAAGAAAAGAGATCCCAGCAAAAACTCCACACACATTGGTTGNCTCTTTCACCATCCCTCTAGCTTTTAAACTCTAGGTCTTTGTGATGATAATGAAGAAAGCAGGCAGCAGATGCTTCATCTTAACCATGAAAGAGAGGGTAAAGTACGACTCTGGGTAGTCTTCAGAAAATGAAGATCACGATCAACAGACACTTGGGCGACTAGCTGTGTTCAAAGCACATTCAAAAACATGGAGAAACTCATTAATGTTATTTCATAAGGCTACCCTCCAGGGTTAAAGAAACAAGACAAAGTTTATGCTAGCGTAAATACAAGTGGACTACTAAATTAATAATTTAATCCGTTCAATATTTCTCTCTCTTGTATTGTACAGAACCTCTATTTTTTCATCATGCATGTTTTTCTTCTTTCTTTTTTTTTCTTCTTTTTTTTTTAATGTGGAAAAACAAATATCTGAGCTTGCTGGGCAGGTTTGTTTGTTGCCAGCACCTGTTATCTGCAAGCTATGATACAGGCTCTGTGAAGCCAAAGAACATTAAAAGTAGGCAAGCTCTTCAACTCTCATGATAATTAGAAACAAGATAGAAGAAGTGCAAGGGGAAAATAGAGAATGGCAGGATATATTTTGAAAGATGAAAGGAACCTAGAAGAGCAGCAGTCTAATTAAACCAGAAGTGGATATGCTACAACCAGAGCACTCTTCTGTAAATGACGCATCGTTAAAAGACATTAAAGC
Organism: Nesospiza acunhae; assembly: GCA_013398715.1. Lineage (NCBI taxonomy): Eukaryota > Metazoa > Chordata > Aves > Passeriformes > Thraupidae > Nesospiza > Nesospiza acunhae. The sequence goes on along the minus strand of VZSU01000448.1, from coordinate 497,961 downwards.
TTCGTTCCTGAAGAAAATTTGTTGCTACTAAAATAAGAGGAGAAAAACATGAGAGAGAGATTAAATTGATGTTATAAACTCCAACAGTCTAAGAATAAAGATAAAGGGCTGAAAGAAAAATACCATTTAAATAATATAATTTTGTAAGACATCAGAGAAAACAAGACACAGACTATTAAAATAAAAAAATAGCCAGTCATAAGAGCTAGAATGTTGATAATAATTATTTTCATGTCTTTTATTATCCTATTCATATGATTAAAACATTCCGGATTAACTTGACCAAGGTGTTAGAGCGCCCACAGTTTATTACTACTAAATATAGTGATAATTTATTGATGCATGGGGACAAGAGAGGTTAAATTTCCAAAAGCAATCATTTTGTTTGGCACAGTAACTTTTAATTATCCAACATTTGACTTACTACAGGCCTGCTCTCCAGAGGAGCTAGATACTCCTTATTCTACCTGAATTCTGAAATATTTCCTGCTCCCTGGGCATTTTTTAAGCCCATGGTGTTACTCTCTAGGCAGAAGGAAGCAGATGCATCCACCAGCAGTAGCTAGTTCTTCAGCAGGGGCTTTAAGCTATGATTTACACAAGCCTGTAAGCAAAGGTCTGAATATGTGATTACTGCTATGGTGGGTGGTGTTTGAAGAAAGACCAGAACTAAGCTGAGTTTAGACCTTTTTGGAAGGGCAATATTCTTGCTGTGAGCCAAGTGTCCATAGAGGTCGACATAAAACATCTTTTCAGAAATCCTGTGTGAGATCATGTGTATATAGTTAGCCTGTAATCTGAAATAACATTTGTTAGCTAGTGTGATGACCTACTCCATATTCAGATCTTCTTTGCAGTAAACAAATCCAATAAGTTTGTCATATTACAGGGTAAAGTGCATAAAAGAAGAGACATAGGAACAAGGACAAAAAAAGGAATCATTATTCTCCAGATGGAGCTGGAAGAAGTCACATACATGCCCTTGCAGTGCAGACACTATGGGAAATTTAATCTTCTTTTTGTTAACTACTATGTAAATTCACTGTTCTGACAGTTTCCAAATAAAGTTACTTTCAAATGTTATTTCATATTCAGTTTTAGCAATTATGAAAGTACCAAAACTTGGCAAAATGCAAGATTGGTCAGCTGTCTAGTATTATTTGTTATTTTAGGATTAGTTTCAAGATATTGATTTTGTAATTAACCCTGTGTTAAACATTAAAAAAACCTCTAATACTCTTCCAAGTATGAATAGATACGGTTTTTAAGAGTTTGGGTTGTGATGCACTTCTTTGAGAAGCTTCATTTTTTCTTCCTTTTCCTAATAGTTGTTATCTGTAAAACTTTCACAAGAGGCTTTATTTTTAAATGATAAATGTTAAATAAGGAATGGGTAAAAAAATGATGCAGATTTGAAAAGCACAGAATCATTCTCCAGCCCTTTTGAATGGTGAAGTAGCAGCAGAACATATACATGATTTTCAAGACTCTGAAAATTGACTCTACCAGCCCTCAAAGGAGGAGTACTCACCACCTACCAGGAGGCCCAGCATAACAAATGTAGGAGAGCAGAAACTGCCAGAGCCTTGGAGAGGAAAGGGTGCAAAGGAGAGAGGAAAAGTTTAACAAAAACACAGGTAGGGAAGAAAGAATAAATTTTAGACAGCACTTCCATCACTAAACAATACAGGGAGAAAGAAAGAAACCTTTCTTCAAGACCAAATGCACTCATGTGAAACTATGACAAAAAGAATGGAGACAGAAAATCCAATAGTAATGAAGAAATGCAGCTGGGGTCAGTTTATATTGTACAACAAAGGTGAAACAGGCCATGGTACAGACTGAAATTGCAGTCAATTGTGGGAGGAATCAATTCTTTCAGTGCTGCACTTATTGATATTAGTTCATAAAAGTAAAAGGAATTTGTTCTCTGATAATCCATGCCCTTGTTTTGTTAATATAAATATTGAGCTGCAAATGTTACTATTTTATATTTTAAACTGGATGTAGACCCTTTTCCAAAGCCTCTTCTTTGCAATATGGTGTAAGGAAAAAACCAGTGTTTAGTGAAGCAGTTCTGTGAACACAGAGGTATAGGTGAAAATATCATTTGACCCACTGAGTGTATTTCCCTGGGATTCATAAGAGTTTTCAAAAATTATTTTTCTTTTTCCCCAGATCAGTACTTTTAGTACAGCAGAACACTCTATTTTACTTTTGTGTAAAATAAATGCTTAGTGAGGATTAAAAAGTATTAAATGTCAAAAAGGTTCTAAATATTTCACTTTCAGAAATTATTTCAGAGAACTTGAATTAAAAATAGATTTCATGATCAATTTTTAGACTATTTTTAAAACTATTTTTCTCCAAAGGAAAAAAATACTATCCTTCAGGATTTATTTATAACCTAGTAGAATCTACAAAAAAAATGAAATAAAAAAAAAAAAACCAGAAAGGAAGTTAAGTTAAATTTATGTGGCTCTGGATCTCCTCAGAATGTGCATCATCTGTAAATTAAGATCTTTCTTATAAAAGCAGCATTTTATTATACAGAATATTATGTTATACAATATAATTCTCAAAAATGTTATCAATCAAATTCTATCCCTTTTTCTTATCCTTGGATGCAGTGGGAGGGGTGGATAGGTCAGGCGAGCAGAAATATATTTCATGGAAGTATAGCACAATCTAAAGGACATTACCAACTAGGGGAAATCTAAAGGATGTGCAGCTTTACATGGCACCTAGTAAGTTTTTCAACCTAAAGATCTTAATGAAGTTAACATTTCTGGTATTAAAATTTTCCTGGTGCCCTGTTTCACTCTGATATAAAGTAGCTGTGGGATGGCAAAGATAGTTAATGTTGTAAGTGACCTTTTACCACTGTAGTTGTAGGGCTATCACTACATACTGTACCTTATCTCACAATCATTGATTAACCTGGTTGAAAAGGACCTTAAAGATCACATAATTCCACCCCTCTGCCACGGGCAGGGTCACCTTCCACTAGACCAAGCTGGTATGATCTCCATCCAAGCTGGCCTTGAACACTTCCAGGAATGGCGCATCAACAATTTCCCTGTGCAACGTGTCATGCCAGTGCCTTCTGTCATGCATTGTCACGGCATGTTGTTGTAAATAGCCTCTCTCCATCTTTCTTGTAGGCTCCCTTCATGAAGACTACAATCAGATCACCCAAAACCCCTCTTCTTTTCAGGCAGAACACTCCCACATGTCTCAGTCTTTCCTTATAGGAAAGGTGCTCGCTCCATCCCTCTGTTCATCTTTGTGGCCTCCTCTGGACTGGCTCCAGCAGTCCCTCCTGTGCTGGGAGCCCAGCTCTGGGTGCAGTGCTCCAGGTGGGTCTCAGCAGAGCAGAGCAGAGGGGCAGAATCCCCTCCCTGCCCTGCTGCCCACGGGGCTCTGGGTGCAGCCCAGGACACGTTTGGCTCTCTGGGCTGTGAGTGCCATAGCTGGGCCATGTGCAGCCTCTCACCCACAGCACCCCCAAGCCCTTCTGGGCAGGGCTGCTCTGGGGCTGGTCATGCCCAGCCTGTGCTGATACCGAGGATGGCCCTGAATCAGGCACAGCACATTACACTTGGTCTTGTTAAACTGCATGAGATTTCCATAGGCCCCCTTCCTGAATTGTCCAGGACCATCTGCATGGCATTCTCTAAGCACTTTATGAAACTGTACTTTAGAATTGATTTTTATAATCAAGTAGAAAATAAACATAACCATCAACAAAATCTATTGTTTAAAATAATTAACATTGCCACAAGGAATGCAATGCTACAGATCTATGTACAGTGATTCTAAAGCCTTTTTTCTTTTGTCTACTTGAATTTGGCCAGTGCTGGTATAAATTAGGGTGATGCTAACAATTAATATTCACTTTCAGCTGTTGGCTGCTTTTTCAGTCATCACAATTAACTCCTGGTTTAATATAACTACTAGACTGTCATAGTCTCACATATATCTGATAAATTAGATAGATGATATATAGATTAGATAGATAGATAGATAGATAGATAGATAGATAGATAGATAGATCAACTGCCCTAATAATGCTATTTCTAATTAATATTGTGTAGGTTATGTTTCTATGCCTTGTCAGCAGTCTACTACTATGGAGTGTCATGTTGGAGACTGTGGCACCTGCCTTACTCTTCTTGACATGTTATGTAAGGGAATAAACATCAATGGCCCTTCAGCTGTGCTTGCATTCTTTAGGGATGCAGCCTTCAAGGAAGCAAGGAAAAGATCACACTCAGCTGTTGAGACTTTCTACTTTGCTGGATGAAAACACCAGACTTATCAGTAACCAAACAAAAAAGGAGCTAAGGTCATGAAATGGGCCCAGCAATGTTCTTTCATTAACTGAGTTCCTAAAAAGGACACAGAGCATGAGCATCTTGCTGTTGTCCCAATGGATAGGTGAGGGGTTGCAATCTACACTAAGGGAACAAATGAAATGGAGGGGAGAGTTTCTTACAATGCCTTATTACCCTGCATTGTTTCAGTGAATTATGTTGTTTCTTTGCACAGCTAGTAAATGTTATCATATCTACATTTCTTAATTATGAATCCACAGCTGATGTTCATAGCATGTCTCCTGTATGCTTAAGGCTGGACAATTTGTCATAGCATTAAATCCTTTGGACACACAGGCCTCGGGGGGCTCAGTCAATCAACAGCAGTAGAAAAGAGATGCATTTCAAATTTTCTTATTTATAGGACCTGAATAAGCAATGAAAATGGGTGCAAAACACTTTAGAACTAAATGTACTATTATCATCATAACTTGCAATCTGAACATATGACATTCAAAGTTGAGAAAATTGCTTATGTTTCAGGAAATTCAACAGAGCTAATCGGCAATCAGAGATCTCTCAGCTGATATGCAAAACAGGAATGAGGAAGAAGGGCAGCAAAATGCCTAGGAAAATGGTGGAGATGAACAACAGAAAGAGGTTGTTCAATCAGTAATATCAGCAGCAAAAGGTGCATTAATGCACTTATCATCAATTTTCTCATGTACATCTTGTGGGAATACATTCTCATGGGAATGCCCACAGAGACCAGGACTGGGGCATGGTTATACCCTATCCCAACAGGTGTCCAAGTACTGCATATAATGTTCTGTGAAAAAGGCAAGACAAAGCACACAGTACTCTAAATTTCTAACATCTTCGCAGGATACTGAGGTGACCATCAGAAAGGTAATGAACAGCAGCGTGTGGGATAATTGACCTGATAATTCTGAGACCAAGATCTCAGCCTCTATTGACAGATTTAACTATGTCCATCTGAGTTTCACAGCCACAGCTTTAAAAAGAGAGTCATGCCCTTGCTCCTGCAAGACCATTTTAGTCTGTATTTTCAATGTCCTATCTGTGTGTGTAGGAGAACATGGTAAATATTAGAAGATGCAAAAATTGTTTTTCTGTACCCCTTGTCTTCCCTGTGCTTGGCAAACATGTATACAGAGTAAATATTTTACACCAAGCAGAACACACTATGAAAAGGACAGTGAGTAAATGCAACCATAAATTGTGACCATGTAAAAATGAGCTGGTTTATTTTTTTTTTCATTCACAGTTCTACTGTGCGTGGTTTGCACTGTTGAGGTGTTGAAGTCTGGAAGCTGTGGGTTATATTCCCAAACAATATACATCAATATAGCTCTAGGGGAATCATTAAGCAAAACCTTTTGTACCAGACAGAGAGCAGCAATCCTTATCCTAAATCTGTAGCATGTGCATTGTGATTTCTAAATTGACAGCAATAACTTTTCTACTCAGTTTTTTTTCTTTAAAACTTAGCCCATCTTAATAAAACTTAAACCATCTTAAATCACATATGTTTGTGTGTCTTACAGTTTTAAACACTGACATCTGCCATTTCTATTATTGATTTTATTCTTCCTTTATACTGCCTCAGTAAATTATTCTTGTGGAAATTATGTTTTATGACATATCTATAGAGCACATAGGACAATCTGAGAATACTAGTGTAGTTTCTCCTAATTTGCAGAAATCAGACACGCATCCAAGTGATTAAATGCTCAAAGCCCAAAACAAGTTGGTTTTTCTTCTCTAATTAATTTGTGGTTAGGTTTCAGAGCCAGAAATTATGTCTCAATTACATCTGTAAATATTAATTCATATTTAGTAATATGCCTGCAGAGTGCTTCAATAAAAAAAAATCTTGAAATCCCGCAATTCATCAGATTTTCTGGAAAATCAAAATTTCACTCCTTAAAATGAAAAATTCAGTAAGAAGTACTATTGACAGCACTGTAATACATTTCTTCAAATTAAATAATTTAAAATGAATTAGGAAGGAAGGAAGGAAGGAAGGAAGTGGCGGAAGGAAGGAAGTGGCGGAAGGAAGGAAG